>VSMD01021834.1:0-59235 GCA_008750895.1 Mirza zaza
CACATCTACTCGCCATCAAATTGGTACTGACTGATTTAAACTTTGGTTTTCAAATGGTGGCAATGCTCACCAGAGATTCGGTGTGTGGGGGGGCACCCAACCTTAGGGATGAGATGAGCATTTTGGAGGGGGAGGGCATACCTCTAACCCTTCTTAGGGAGAGGCAAAGATATACAATGTAACCAAAATGTTAAAAAAAAAAAAAAATTTTAACAGGTGGTGGGCAGGCAGGGGTGGGGAGGAGGAAAGGGGTGTGTGCTTCCATAACGTGTGTGATGTATACCACCAGGGGATTGGACATATCGGGGGGGAGGGAGGGGGCAGGGGCAATATTTGTAACCCTAACAATGTTTGTACTTCCATAATATGATGAAATAAAAGAAAAAAAAAAAAATATGAAATGGTGTTTAACTTACTTTGGGTTAAATTTATATTAATAAGATTATATTTATATTAATAACATGTTATTAATATCTGCTCCCAAATTATATATTTCTAAAATTCTGATGTTATCAAAAATAATTATAGTTATTATATTATTATTTTATGCCACGAAATAACTAAATTTTCTTTGTCAATTGTCTTTTTAACCATGAGTATTCTAAGATTTTTGTCATCAACAGATAATTATTATTTTACTTCAATTCTTCAAAAAAAAAGAGTTTTCTACTAACTTTATAGATCATGCAATTTAGACAAAATCCTGAATTCTTTCCTGGCTACAAGTCTCCAAATAATGTTTTCAAACTCTGCTTCCATTTTTTTCTGACTTGGTCTCAATGAAATTGCCACCACCTTTTTCCTGAGGTCCTACAAAGTACACCTTGTGACATACAAAGTCCAAGATAAATTGTTCCAAACATTAACATTAGTTTTTTTTCTACATAAAAGAAAGCTACTTCCACTTTAACTTTAAGATGCTTCGAGTTTAACATATAGATACCTCAGCTGGATGCCCTCCAGACTCTAAAGAAACTGGCTTACTGTAATAAAAAACTGATATAATACATGAGTGGATTAATAAAATGTGATAGATGTATACTATGGAGTTCTACTCAGCCACAAAACACAATGGTGATCTAGCACCTCTTGTATTATCCTGGATAGAGCTGGAACCCATTCTACTAAGTGAAGTATCACAAGAATGGAAAAACAAGCACCAGGTACTCACTGTCAAATTAGTAATAATTGTTAACATATATGTGCACATACGGTATTAACATTCATCGGGTGTCAGGCAGGTGGGACGGGGGAGGAAGGGATAGGTATATGCACACCTAATGGGTGCAGTGCACACTGTCTGGGGTATGGACACACATGTAACTGACTCTGGTGGGGCAAAGGCAATGTATGTAACCAAAACACTTGTACCCCTGTGATATGCTGGAAAAAAAAAGAAAAACTGTTACACTCATGAAGATAGCTAATCCAACCTGAAGTAGAACAGGAATTAATTACATGGGACTAATCTAATGTTTTTGACCATTTGTTTAAAACATTGCTAATTCTTTTATGTTTTGTTTTCCAGAAATCAAGATAATGATTTTTTCTTCTTTTGAGCTATTTATAGCTTACAAAAAATAGAAAAAGTATATTTTGTAAAAAATTTGAAACATTTCTTTTTTTTGTTTTTTATTTCAAAATATTAAGTGCGTACAAATGTTTAAAGTTACATGGATCACTTCAATAATGCTTGGGTCCCAACCGTAGATGTGCTCATCACCCAAATAGTGTTCATAGTACCAATTAGGGATTTTTTTTTCCCCTCCCCTACTCCTCCCTTCTCCTGGTTGATTTCCACTGGGTTTTACTTCCCTCTACGCACATGTGCTCATCGGTTAGTTCTAATTTAATAGTGAGTACATGTGGTGTTTGTTTTTCCATTCTGCAGATACTTAGTAGAATGGTCTCTAGTTCCCTCCCGAATAATAATACCTTTGTTGCAAAAGGTATTAATTCATTTTTTTATGTCTGAGTAGTACTCCATGGTACTCATACCACATTTTGTTAATCCA
This sequence comes from Mirza zaza, assembly GCA_008750895.1. Lineage (NCBI taxonomy): Eukaryota > Metazoa > Chordata > Mammalia > Primates > Cheirogaleidae > Mirza > Mirza zaza. The sequence goes on from VSMD01021834.1 coordinate 2,016, forward strand.
CTCACGAATTGATGGGCACTTGGGTTGATTCCACCTCTTTACAATTGTGAATTGTGCTGAAATAAACATTCTAGTGCAGGTATCTTTTTGATGAAAAGTCTTCTTTTATCAGTAGTGGTATTGCTGGATTGAATGGCAGATCTACTTTTAGTTCTTTAAGGAATCTTCATACTGTTTTCCACAGACGTTGTACTAATTTGCAGTCCCACCAACAGTGTATAAGTGTTCCTTTCTCTGTGCATCCACACCAGCATCTATTGTTTTGGGAGCTTTTTAATAAAAGCCATTCTGACTGGGATAAGGTGATATCTCATTGTGGTTTTAATTTGCATTTCCCTGATGATTAGTGACATTGAACATTTTTTCATATATGAAAATTTTAGTTTTCTCTCCATTTGATTTCTCCAAAATTTGGAAACTATTGAAATGTATTCTTAATATTATGGCAATATAGTTATTTGCATAAGCTTAATTAAGAATATATTTCACGCCTGTAATCCTAGCTTTCTGGGAGGCCGAGGCGAGTGGATCATTTGTGTTCATGAGTTCGAAACCAACCTGAGCAAGAGCGAGACCCCGTCTCTACTATAAATAGAAAGAAATTAATTGGCCAACTAATATACATAGAAAAAATTAGCCAGGCATGGTGGCGCATGTCTGTAGTCCCAGCTACTCAGGAGACTGAGGCAGAAGGATCGCTTGAGCCCAGGAGTTTGAGGTTGCTGTGAGTTAGGCTGATGCCACGGCACTCACTCTAGCCTGGGCAACAAAGTGAGACTCTGTCTCAAAAAAAAAAAAAAAAAAAGAATATATTTCATAACAGGACAGAATTAGAGATACTGGTTATTTTACCAAGGCTTTGACTGGAATGTCATATTTTCAAATACGTTCAGAATACTTTGAGGAATAATATTGACTTTATAAAGCCAATAAAAGCCCTCTGGAGGAAAAAATACTGACCTGATACCTCATCTATAACATTTCCTGATCTGTGGTAAGTGAAAGATGTCACTTTCTGACAGTTCCAGGAATCTCAAGTTGCATTGGGACCTTGAAAAAGAGGCATTTACCCGATTTATACAGGTATCTACAGGCAGTTTAATCCTTTGCTTGGCTCTAGAGACCTTTAAGGAACATGAAATTCCTTTAAAAAAAGAAAAGGGGTGAGGTTACAGCAAAGCCTATTTTTTAAAAAACCTATGACCAATGATTATTCTTACTGCACTTTATGCAAATAATCAGACCAAGTATATTGAGATTAAAATTTATTTTACAAATAAGTTGGTCCTACTATGGTTTGTTTTTAATAAAAATGGGAAACTATAGAGAGAAAATTATGTCTCCAAAAAGAAAAGAAAGAAGCAAAGAAAGAAACAATTATTAAATCCTAGCCTTGTCCTTTTGTTTTTAAGTGTTTTATTTGTTCAAAGTTTGGACTAAATCCTAGATTATTTCTTGACTACAAAAGGAAAAAAAAAAAAAAAAAACAGGTTTTAATTTTCTTCATGATGTTTTTTATTTAGCTCCCTAACAGAACAGGTTCATTTTTCCATTCTGATACCCAATTTCTTCTTTAATGATCAGATCACTTATATTATTTATCTCTCATTTTACTTCTGAGAAAATTAGAGTCATTATATTCTGAAGACTAGAGATGATTCATTGAAGCCTACAAATCTTCCTCATCTAAAATCCCACTGGGCCTGGTTTGTTTCCACTGCCAATGCCCTGCTACTATATAGACCGACCTTCCTCCTTCTAGGCCCGGGGACTGTTGCAGAAGAGGTAGGCATGGGAGATTGTAAGTGCCAGTTTGAGGGATGAAATGGTCCTAAAAAAACTACTTATGTTTATATAACTAATTACTGTAAGTCTGTAACTAAGACTAAGACTACAGTAGCTCAATACTTACAGATAAGTTAATTTTATAACCTTGTTTTTGGCTTTTGGTTTTCAACAGTATTGTTTAAAAAGGTTTTAAGGAGTTAATCAGTGCCTGTCTACTCTCATTCCTGTCTGGCCCAAAATGTTTAATTGGCTGTAAACTTTCATGGCTTTAAAAACACTCCTCAACCATAAGGGTCTCAGTGAGGGCCTAGATGGTCCTAGGGCAAACAGTCACTCCTCCCCATCAATGATGAGACAAAATAAAGTGTGGCCATTGCTACTGCCTCTGGCATATCTTGGCCAAAAGGGGGAACTGTGAACTAAAAATAAAATCATAAGCTCTCTGCTAAATGAATGGACCCCTCTCAGCCAAGGGGACCTTGGAAACACCCTGAAACTGAATGCCCACCCATGACAGGATGGGAGAGTTTATAAAGCACAATTACAAGTGTACATGGTTTCCCTTTTTCATAAATATTCATTCATGACTCCTCCTATGGCTTGTTGAATATGTATATTTGACCACCCCACTCAGTATAAAATCGTGTTCCTTTTGTCTGGCCTTTGAAGCACGTGTGGCTGGCTTCTAGCCAGTTCTCTGCTTTCCACCCTGGTGAAATGGCCGCCCAGCAGGCTGCTACCCTTTATGAGAAAAAAGCTTTTCCTTTTTCCCAAAGCATAAATATCATTAATTTTTTTTAGCTAACAGAACCATAGGCTGTTTTTCCTGCAATAGGGCCATTTTCCCATAATAAGTCTAAAAGCACTCATTGGAAAAATATAACTAAAAATAAACTCTTCCCAATCCAGAAAAGCTCTTCACAAAGGTAGAAGAGAAAGAAAACAATTTTATTATTGAATAAATAGTCATACATAGGATTAGGATTTATCATCCTAAATTTACTTGGTAACTAAAGTGACAATTTTAATTAGCTACTTGGCTTTATCCAAAGGAAAAATAGACAATGGCACCTACCTAAGTTAGGTTCCTACCCTCCCACAGAAAATGTGAGAGGGGAGTTCTGTCTTCTTCGATGGTTATATTTCAAAGAGATGGTTCCCAGGTATTTGAGAAAGACATTCCTGGATCATTAAGTGGGCAAGAGTCTTATTTAGCTTTTAAAAAGATTCACATGTATTTCAAAGATACAGAAAGAAGTTATAATTAAGGCTCTTCTAGAATAAATGCGCTAAGAAAAGGGAGGGGGAAGAAGTCTATTCCCTTATTTTGAACAGGGAGAATTAAGCCTCTTATTTTAAATTTATATTTGCCCTTACATATCCTAATGTGCAGTAACAAACTCACCAGAACCTTGTGGGACATTTAAATTTTTTTTAGGAAAGCAAACCAATACTTGAATATCTGTTGAACTCTGTACTAATTGCTAGCTTGAGGAATTCAAGTGCACATTTGAGTGCACTATATTCCTTTAGGTGATATCATATATTTGCAAAGATGGATCTTCAACAATTGCTAGGATAAAAAATAATTACCTATGAAAATCAGTGTGGGATAGGAAAGGAAGATGGCAGAATCTAATTTGATTTCAAGGTATACACATTAGTAATTGTGATTATTTAAGAATGAAATAAAGTAATTTTTCTTTTAATTTATGTGCATTGTTTTTCAAATGGCTATCAAATTTCAGAAAATAAATATTTACTAGTTTTGGGACTTTAGTTAATAAACACAATTTTTAGTCATTTCTTTGGGTTTAGATATGTCAGGGAAAAATTACCAAGACACTAAGTTTGCTGTGAAAGGAGAAAATTTGGGAACCCCTGAACCCCAGCCCCCAATCTCTACAAAACTGTTGTGCTAATTATGGGATTGCAGTAAACTCAACTCAGTCTGTACCTCTTTTCTTCATATTAATGATAAAAAGAAATATTCATTAGAATGGGGATGATTCTAAAACAATATTATCTAGGAAAAAACCCCACAGATTTGAGATGGTGCCAACTTGAGGTTTTGTTTTATCTCCCCACCCTTGGGGTCCTCTGCTATATTGTCATAGGCATAATGAAGCATGTTATTCACATTTATATGTGCATGAGACTGAATTCATGAAAAAAATGACTTTCCACCAAAATAAAAACATCTACCCAACAGAGGGCTGGACCACCTGGGCCTAACAATTCATTGAAAAACAGAAACACTCTGACAACACATTCCTCCATAAATTATATAGTTATTAAAGTGTAAATCCAGCAGTCTTGTGACTGATGAAGAGGATATGACATTGGAAAAGTTCTATTTTCAGCTAGATAAGTACAGCCTATTGCATCTCCATTCTTTGAGGTCTCATGTGTATAGACTATGTATCTTCAATGTAGCTAATTATCCAAGCCATAAAGGGAAAAAGATAAGGAAGGAAACAGGGAAATCAGAAAGGAGTTAAACTGTAAGCCATCAACCATTGTGTGTGTCTGTGTTCTCTTATAAATACTGGATTCATGAACCATCGCCAATGAAGGTCATTTACTTTAACTGGAATAAAACACAATAGCAATGCAATTTTCTTAATCTCCTGTATGAGTTTCCTTCCATGCATTACATTTCCATCCTTCATTTCTTTTGTCTCATTTCATGTCTTCCATTATAGTGGCTTTAATATGCTTACTCCCCAATCTCTTATTGGCCCACGTTCAAACCATTTATTGTAAGTAATTAGCTTTAGTGAGTCTGAGCCTGCATTATCTTAGCCTGCTCTGTTTCACAGCAGTGTTTTATAAGTAGTCTTCTTATATCAGAATTTAAAAGAGTAAAAATAGGATCAATGTCTGTTGAGGACACTGCAGCTTAGCTTTTCAGTTTCTAGCAACTAATTGCTCTGTTATGCTCATTTGATTAAAACCGCAAATCCATTGACATAATGTGCTGTTTAATTTAAAAATAACAGGTTAAGTCAGACAAAAATTTTAAGAAAGGCTTCTTCAATACATAGTCTCTAAATCCAAAATCAAATACCAAGTAACGACAGGATATGCTGTAGAAACGTGCTTAGAGAGACTTTAGGATGAATTGAAATTGAAACCAAGTCAAAGAATTTACATTCCCCTTACCAAGACAGCCTTGACGTTTCCCTCAGCTTGACTCAACTTCAGACAGGCTTCTTCCTGATTCTGGGAACCCGACCTCTCTTTTCTTAGAGCACTTACTTTAAAAAACTAATAATTGTAAATTCTTTCTCTGTCCCTTTGAGATGTAAATATTTTTTAAAAGCTTATTGCTGATCTTACCCCTGGAATGTCTTTCTTGAGGATATGGGGGCTATCCTTTGACACACAATCACGGAGAAGGTACTGCCCCTATGTCCCAGTTTTGTAGGAGAATAGAATTCTAACTTTAGTGGGCTCCTTGCTCCAAGTTTTAAAACTACCTCTCATCTTTTAGATATAAGAAGTTTGCTTTTTCTTTGGATAAATCCAGCTGGCAAACACAGGTGACCTGTGATCTCTCTCTCACACCACTTCCTGCTTTTATTTTAGTGGAGTTGAGTTCTGGTCTCTCTCCTTGATTGCAAGAACCTTGAATAAAATCTTCCTTGTCTATCTAACATTGATGCAATTTTGCTTTGATATTTTAATGCCTGACAAAATTGTAAAAAAATATTCAAAACCATCAGTTTTACTTTATAGCATTTTCTAGGACTGGCTCTGAGCTATTAGCTGGATGGATGTGGAGCTGAAAAATAAGAATCCAGAAGAATAACCATTTTTATTTCTAGTTTATATCAGCAAGTGATTCATACTTCAGATTATTAAATTATCATACACTCATAATAGAAATAATATTTGAAAATGAAACCAACAAATTAAATTATTTTGTCATTCTTAATTTTTCCTTAATTAAATTGTTTCTTGACAATATTTATTGATAATAGAGAAAAACATTTTGTTTATATCTAGATATGGCATTCAGTTTATTCTGCTTCGACATAGTAAAACCCAATATATATTCAATAAAGAAAGTTAAAATGATGTTTATATGTTATCCTTTCCTTGAAATTAAAGTCATTATATATAATATTGGATGCTGGTTTATAATCCATTGCTGAGATTGAGATTGTCGATGGATTTAGGACGCAAAGGCAAAGGAGTCTGTGTTAGCTGGGTACTGCCATTAATCGAAACAGAGAAAGTAAGAGAGGTAGGATGGTGGAGAAGAGGTGAGATAGTGAGTTCAGCTGCTGACAAATTGAGTTTATGATACTTGTGATTTAGCCCCAAAAAGATGCCCACTAAGAGCCTAGATATGAGGAAGCAGATTAGGGTCAGAGTTGGCATTTGGAAAACATGAGGGGAGAAAGAGAATTTTCTATAGAAGATAGAAACTTGAAAAATGATGGAAGAGAGAAGAGGTTAATATTTTCTAGTGAACAGAGGGAAATTGAAAGAATAGATAAATGTTAATTTGTAAACTGGATGTAAAGAGATGTAAATAAAAGCTGAAAATAGTCCTATTTAATAGTCCCTCTTTTCTTTCTAAAGTAAAAGGCAATATCACCCATGGTAAATGACATTAGGATGCACGATAAGGGCTTCTAAGTGTCTGTTCCATTATGGAGATAGCTCTAACTAAACCAGTTTGAGCGTAGAGCTGTGCAAGTCATTTGTAATCATGCATTGCTTGTAACATTATGTCAATCCATCACTTTCTAAATCACTAACACAGCTGTCACTGTCCTGCATAAATATCTCAGATAGAGTCGGTGAGTCACTTTCATTGTGTGTTCTGGTGACAATTTGAACACTCCATACTGTATCTTTTCATAGCTTTATTGACTGTATATAAACACTGGCTGGTGGTTGGGGGAAGCTTGTTTCTCTGTATAACTGGCACTAAGCTTGCCTATAAACTCCTTCTCAATAGAATGCCTTGTGTCCAGGTATAATCACACCTGTAATCCCAGCACTTTGGGAGAATGAGGCAGGCAGATCATTTGAGGCCAGAAGTTCAAGACCAGCCTGGGTGACACAGTGAGACTCTGTTTCTATAAAAAATAAGAAAAATTAGCCAGACATGGTGGTACACACCTGCAGTCCCAGAGACACAGGAGACTGAGTCAGGAGGATTGCTAGAGCCCAGGAGTTCAAGGCTGCAGTGAAATATGATGGGGCCATTGCAGTTCAGCCTGGGTGACAAAATCAAGTACCCATCTCAAAAAAAAAAAAAAAAATAAGAAAGAAAGAAAGAAAATGCCTTGAGAAAATCAGAACTGTATTTTAATTCAATTTATTAATTACACTTCTATAGGCATATCTCATGATACTGTGCTTCACTGTATTGAACTTCACTATACAGCGGTTTATTACATATTGAGGGTTTGTGGTAACCCTGTGTAAAGCGAATCAATTGACACAATTGGCAGAGCATGTGCTCACTTCATGTCTCTGTGTCACATTTTGGTAATTATCACAATATTTCAAACTTGTTCATTATTATATCTGTTACAGTGATCTGTGATCAGTGATCTTTGATGTTAAAATTAAAATCGTTTTGGGGCACCACAAACCACGCCCCTATAAAATGGCAAACTTAATCAACAAATGTATGTGTTCTGATGGCCATGCCCCTGTCTCTCTCCCTCTCCTTGGGCCTCTCTATTTCTTGAGACACAATATTGAAATCAGGCCAATTAATAACTGTATAATGGCCTCTCTAAGTGTTCAAGTGAAAGGAAGATTCACACATCTCTCGCTTTAAATCAAAAGCTAGAAATGATTAAGCTTAGCTCACTAATAAGGCAAGTCAAAAGTCGAGATTGGCCAAAAGCTAGGTCTATTGCACTGAATGATTAACCAAGTTGTGAATGCAAAGGAAAAGTTCTTGAAGAAAATTAAAAGTGGTACTCCAGTGAACACACAAATGATAAGAAAGCAAAACAGCTCTGATGTGGAGAAAGTTTGAGTGGTCTGGATAGAAGATTGAATCAACCCCAACATTCCTTTCTGCCAAAGCAAGGCTCTAACTCTCTTCAATTCTATGAAGGCTGAGGGAGGTGAGGAAGCTACAGAAGAAAGGTTTGAAGCTAGCAGAGATCAGTTCATGATGTTCATGGAAAGAAACTTTTTATAACATAAAAGTGCAAGGTGAAGCAGCAAGTGCTAATGTAGAAGCAAGTTATCCAGCTGATCTAGCTAAGACAATTGATGAATGTAACTACACTAAACAATGGATTTTCAAAGCAGACAAAAACAGCCTTCCATTGGAAAAAGATGCCATCTAGGACTTTCATAACTACAGAGTGTAAGCCCATGGTTTCAATGATTTAAAAGACAGGCTGACTCTGTTGATAGGGGTTAATGCAGCTGGTGACTTGAAGTTAAGCCAATGCTCATTTACCATTCTGAAAACGCTAGGGCCCTTACGTATTATGCTAAATCTACTCTGCCTGTGCTCTAGAAATGGAACAAGAAAGCCTGGATGATGGCACATGAATAGAAAAGCTTCATGGATTACTGGAAATGGTAAGCCCCCTGTTGAGACTTAGTGCTCAGAAAAAAAAAGATTCCTTTCAAAATATTACTGCTCATTGACAATGCACCTGGTCACTCAAGAGCTCTGATGGAGATGTACAAGGAGAATAATTGTTTTCATGCCTGCTAACATAATAGTGATTCTGCAGCCCATGGATAAAGGAGTAATTACAACTTTCAAGTCTTACTATTTAAGAAATACATTTCATAAGGCACTTAACTGCCATACATAGTGATTCCTCTGATGGATCTGAGCAACATAGATTGAAAGCCTTCTGGAAAAGACTCAAAATTCTGGATATCATTAAGAACATTTGGGATTCATGGGAGGAGGTCAAAAGATCAACATCAACAGGAGTTTGGAAAAAACTGATTCCAACTCTCCTGGATGACATTAAAGGATTCAAGATCAGTGGAGGAAGTAATTGTAGATGTCAAGGAGACAGCAAAAAAACTAGAATTAGAAATGGAGCTTGAGGATGTGATTGAATTGCTGCACTCTTATGCTATAACTTCAATGGATGAGCTTCCTATGAATGAGCAATGAAAGTGGTTGCTTAAGATAGAATCTACTACTGTGAAAATGATGGGAACATTGTTGATATGACAACAAAGGACATAGAACTATTCCATAAACTTTGTTATAAAGCAGCAGTAGGGTTTGAGATGATTGGCTCCAATTTTGAAAGAAGTTCTATTGGTCAAATCTTATTTTTTTCTTTTTTTCTATTACTTTGCTTTAATCAAATGCTATTAAATAACATTACTACAGAGAAATCTTTCATGAAAGGAAGGGTCAATCAATGTTGCAAACCTCCTTTTACTCTTATTTTAAGAAATTACAGGCCATGCACAGTGGCTTATGCTGTAATCCTAGCACTTCGGGAAGCTGAGGTGGGAGGATTGCTTGAAGCCAGGAGTTTGAGACCAGCCTGAGCAAAAGCAAGATTCCGTCTTGAATAAAAATAGGAAAAATTAGCTAGGTGTGGTGGTGTGCACCTGTAGTCCCAGCTACTTGGGAAGTTGAGGTAGGAGAATCGCCTGAGCCCAGGAATTTGAGATGGCAGTGAGTGATGATGATGCCACTGCACTCTAGCCCAGGTGACAGAGCATGACCCTGTCTCAAAAAAAGAAAAAAAAAAAAAAAGGAAAGAAAGAAAGAAAAGAGATTAAATTGCCACAGGCATCCCACACCTTCAGCAACCACTATTAGTCAGCAGCCATCAACATTGAAGCAAGACCCTCTATCAGTAAAATGATTAAGACTTGCTACAGGCTCAGATAATCATTAGCAATTTTTAGTGATAAAGTATGTTTTAAATTAAAGTATGCACGTTTTTTGCACATAATGCTCTTGCACGACTAACAGACTAAAGCATAGTGTAAACACAACTTTTATATGCACTGAAAAACCAAAAATTTGTGTGACTTCCCTTATTGCGATATTTACTTTATTGTATTTGCCTGGAACCAAACCCACAATATGTCTAAAGTATATTTGTGTTTACAAAACTCCATGAACCTCTGAAAAATAAATATGGACAGAGTGCACCTCTCTCTCTCCCCTTCATCACTCATATTTGGAGCTCAAAACAGTTTCGGGCACTACGAGTCAATAAATGTTTCTGGAAGCTGAATGTATTGTCTGAGTTTTTGTTTAAATCTTGTATTGCTTTACTTTGTAACTTTTCATATACTTATGCTTTATTTCACCAGTTAAATTTTAAGTTTTTGAGAGGAGTAACTCTAGTTACAACACTGCATATTGAGGCCCCTATTGCTTCAAAAGAAAACTTTGGGAGAGGCAATTTTGTAAGAAAATCACATTATATAATGTATCCCACGGCCAGCCAAAAATCCTTTAAGAATTATAAACAGAATTGAAATTTCCTTTTAATAGTAAATATATCAGAAGTATAGGAACATATCATGTATGCTCTCAAAATTGTTTTTAAATTTTATTTTGAAGTAGTCATTGATTCATGGGAGCATATAACAGTACTAATAGTAGAAAATGTTAATATTTTAAGTATATACAGAATTCATGCTTACCAGAAAGACAATCTGCCCAAAATTTTGAAATTTATTATTCTTTGGTATTTTTTTCTGTGCTTTTTAAGGAACAAATTTTTTTATGAATGATAATTTAAATAGTTATTTGGCATTTTAAAATCAATTATAGAATAGTATCAAAAAATTATTCTTGGTCAATATCTAGGAGAAACCTGTGAAATGAGAAATATGTGCCATTCTATTTCTAACCTAGAAATGAAATCAAAATAATGAAAACTGCATCCACAAAATAATTCTCATTAGTTACTACTTTTTCTTCTAACTGGAAATATTTCCAATGATATACAATGAGAAAAGAATTCTGGCAAAATTAGTAGAAGAATAGGAACAATGAAAATGAAAAAATGCAAATGAAATTTTTACAAAATGGCCAGAAATACTTCTGCATCAAGAACAGAAAAAAGTTCGGGCGACAAAGCACCTTATTGTGGTAGCAAAAACAATACTGCCACCTGCTGGTGAGAATATAAATTGCAAGCCTGAAACTGAAAGGATTTAAATTTAACACTTTTTTCCCCTGAGACTGTCACATTTTTATGTCTAATGATTCAAAATTGCTTAATCATTTGATAAAATATAATTTTAAGACTTAAAAAGATATTGTATAACACCTGTAACTAAAAGTTGTGAATTGGGTTCTTTTTAATCTATGAAGTTAACGTCAGTATATTCTAGTAAAAAAGAGAAAGCCTAAGTTTTGGAGCCACAGATATCTGGATTCAAATTCAAGATCTGACACTAGCTTTGTGGCTTTGACAACTTAATTTCCCTTGGCTTCAGTTGTCTCACATGTGAAACAATAAAGAGTGGTGTAGTGAGTATAAAATGTGTACCATATCTAGCATATTTCCTCATACCAATGTTGATGGAACTCCCTTTATAAAATTAATAAAAGGTCGAAAGGTGGCAACTGTGGTAGAAGCCAGACTACAAAAAAAAAAAAGCTATAAGCATAGTTAAATATATATATATAACCAGCCATTGTTCCCAGCTTGCTTTCCTATAATTGCTAACTACTCAGGAGTCACATAGCTGATGGCCATAAAGTCTTAGCTTTCTTCATTGTTCTCATAGATAACATCATCCTTGTGGAAACTGGGGCTGATCTTTGAGATATCTTCCAGACCCTGCATCTAATGGACCAGCTGATCCAACAAGACCAGTGGCCCATACTGTGGAACTGACTATTGATCTTGCAACCCTCTACCTGAGAACTGACTCAGAGCAAGGAAGACAATCTGTTTCCCAACCCTATGAGTTTATTCCCGCCAGTCAGAACCAATTCCCAAGCTCTTCGCACCTTTGAAAACCCTGACCCAAAAATTCTTGGGGCAAGAGAGATTTGAGAAATTCTTCCCATCTCCTCACTTGGCACTCTGTGATATTAACTACTATAGTCGATAGCCACAGATGAACAGGTACAGCGATGTTAGCCGACAACCGTGATATGAAGGCGCACAGCCGAGTGTCGACTTCAGCCAACAGCCGTGATATGACTTTTCTAATTTTTCATTTATCAAAGTAAAATTGTGAACATTTAAAAATAAAGTAATGAAAACATATATGTATATGTTACCTATTCTGATTGACATGACAAGTAAAGCTGCCTGTAGAGTAAAACAAGCTTTCAGAGCTTTAAAGCTTTCCTCATCACACAAGAGCAAAACGGATTTGTCGTCAATGCACAGCACAAATTATCCTATGGACTACGAGTGCTGGCTGTGGGCAAGGTTTTGTGGCCGGTGAGCGCCCTACCGAAGTGGTTAAATTTTTTTCTCCGTGTAACCTCTGCTGTCTCTGTGTATTGGCTTCCTCCTGAGCAGCCGGCAACAAACTTAACTGGGACTCAGAATACAGTACCTTGAAATGAAGTCCTCAGAAGCAAAAGTTTTTCTCTGACCTTCTCCTGTTCTTTTGTCTCTTAGTCCCATTCTCCCCCAAGGCTAGCCATAGAAAATAAAATGCCTCTTCCCTAATGCGGGTCATAGAAATCACAACTCATTTTCCCCAAGCCATGAAATAAAAATCTTCAGTGTAAAACCTGGTCATAAGCTGGGTGCAGTGGCTTGCACCTGTACTCCTAGCCCTTGGGGAGGCTGATCTGGGAGGATCACTTGAGCTTAGGAGTTTGAGACCAGCCTGTGCAATAGCAAGACTCCCATCTCTACAAAGAAAAAAAAAAAAAAAGTATCTAGGCTTAAGAACACTTGAGAGTATGTAAATATAAAAAAAGACTGGACTTAAGCATATTTATATAACAAAAAACTTGTACCACCTTAATTAATATTTTGAAATAAAAACAAAACCAAAAAAATCTAAAGAAATTATCTTACCTACCATGTTTGGATGTAGGTACTAAAATCCCCATTCAGAGAGGGCCCTGCCTCCCATCCAGAAGAAAGGAACTTTCTTCTCAGAAAGGCCAAGAAGAATCTAGACAGACAGGCCTTGCTGGGTTTTCCCATTCAGTCTATTAGCATTAGAGCATAACCTTTTTGTCCAATCATATTTCTACACAGCTGTGTATACTTTATTGAACCTAACCATAAAAATGGACAATGTCCCCTGTATCTTTGGGTGTTCATTCTGAAGGCTTCTGTGTATACACATTGAATCATTTTTTTTGCCTTTTCTTCAGTTAGTCTACAAATCATCAATGACTTTTCTGTGAACCTTCAGAGAGCCACCTAGTAGATAAGCAATAACTGATAACTGTCTTCTTTTCACTAGAATTATCTGAGATTTGCTATACTTTTTTTTGAAAGTTTTCATGGGCAATGTTATCCAACATGTTTTTGCTGCTTATAATTTTCAGACCTTCAAATCACCTGCCAAAGACCTATGGTAATTATCAGTACATCATTTACTTACATAAAAGGAAAGCCAGTAATAGATTGAGTTGATCTATCTAGCCAAGGCAAAAACAGATGTATATGAGATCAGGAAAACAGAGGGGAGAATAAAAGAAATTCAGACACATTTGGTATCATGATTTTTTTTTACTTTTCCTGGGTAGGCTTTGGCCTTGTTGACAACTATCAAAGAGACCCAAGTATTGTGCCACTCAGCAGCCAGATGGGTCGATTGTTCCCATACTATTTGAAAGATTCCAAGAATATAGCTGCAGAGTATGTGCCAGGATGTCTTTGTCTTATGTCTTTCAATGTCTTTAGTACCTCCAATTTAGTTATGCCAAATTTGCCCCATTTTCCTTATCAGAATTTCTCATATTGTAATTGGCTCCATGAACAAACACAATATCACACCCCCACCATATACCATGTTTTCCCGAAAATAAGACCTACCCATAAAATAAGCCCTTGCAGGATTCCTAACCATTTGCACAATAGAAGCTCTACCCCGAAAATAAGACCTAGTGATGGGCGTGGCTACTCAGCACATCTGCACAACTCATGCATTTCGTGGCAGAGCGGTAAAGAAGACGAGTAGCCCTTTTCATCTGCCCCATGAGAGCTCTATTGCTCAACATGAGAGATTGGAGCCAATGGTTCTAAAGGAAATAGAGTTGCACGAAATTCAGGATGGAATTCGGGGTTTGGAGAGTTATGATGATGTTCCAGAAGAAGACGACTTAACTATATTTGAATTAATGTAGATTGTTGTACCGTACTTAAAAAAAAATAACACATCCCCTGAAAATAAGCCCTAGGGTGTCTTCTTGAGGAAAAATAAATATAAGACCCTGTCTTATTTTCAGGGAAACATGGTATGCTTTCCCTGTAGCTTTCTTATGCTTTGGATTCCTAGGCCTGTAGCACTCAGTGATCAGAACTTTATAATTGTTCTGTTTAACCCTTTTACATTTTGAGTTGTCTCCCAGAAACAGCAGACTCTTTGTAGGATATTAATGCCGAGACTCACCATGTAACTTCTGAAAAAAACCACTGCATGTATTACAGCCCAGCTGGGTCCCTTGCCCACCACTGAGTAAAGGCCAATATATTGAGACAGAAGGTGTTGCAGCAGAGAAAGAGTTTTATTTCTCAAGGCACCAGGCAAGGAGATGGTAGTCATCTCTCAAATCCGTCTCCCTAAGATTTTTGGGACTAAGGATTGTAAAGGTGGTTTGGCTAACAAAGGGCTAGGGAGTTGGTCTGCTGATTGATTGGGGATGAATTCATAGGGTTGGGAAACAGAAATCATCTTCTCAGTTGGGGAGGGGGGTCTCAAGGCTTGTTGGATCCACTCTTACACCTGTCCACAGGTTTAGTTGATGTCGGTGGGTCCCCCTGAATGCAGACTCTGAAAAATATCTCAAAGACCAGTCTTAGACTTTATAATAGCAATGCTATCTATAGAAGCAGTTGGGGAAGTCACAAATCTTGCACCTGTCAGGGAGCATGCCATTAAGCAGTAACCAGTTGCAGTAGTAAGGAAGTTAGGGAAAATTCGCCAGTTAACTTCTGGCTATATCTGTACTTTTATAAAAATCAGCCTTTTATTACTACTTTTACCTTATGGCTTTACATTATTTTAATATAGGTGGTTTAGTGTGCCAAGACTCACCATCCATCACTAACCTATGATTTCTGAATTAAATCTCCTGTACACATTGTATTTAACACAACCTGCCCCAAAACATGTAGCCACCTTCCTGAAGGTCTTCTAAAAACCCTTACCCTCAGTTGATCAGGGAGATGGATTTGAGGCATTTCTTCTGTCTCTCAGGTGAAGTCATCTGCAACATATCACCTTTCTTCTTTGGCAACCCTCGCTGTCTCAGTAATTGGCTTTCTGTGTGGCAAACAACCAGACCCAGGACAGACCCCACTTGTGGGTTCAGTATCAACATTACTATCACATTATTCCTGCACTCCACTAAACTACTCCTGTATCTATCCATGGACTATCCTGTAGTGTTATGTCCATGTTATCACTGAGCTAGCTCACTAATGCAGGAAAAGAAGGAATTTACCAAGTGGTATTCTCTAATTTTTTTTTTGTGAAAGGAAGAGCCTTAGGCAAAATTTAACAACAGGTAAATTTTTCTCCATTGCTTTTCCACTTTCTAGCAACCTTTCTTCCTCAGCTCAAGTCACTCTACCCATAAGAACACATGCTACCATATTTTTTGAAGAAACCCTACTAATGTCTTAAATCTTAAAATTATCCCATTATTTTCCCCCTCTTTTGCTTTGAAGCAGCACAGGGAATTTCACCCCAAAATACGGCTCCCTAGTATAATGAGTATTTTGAATTAAAGACCCTAATAGATCAACAGGCCTTGTAAGAGACTTTTTCTCTGTCCACAAAGGAGAACAATTTTTCTTTTTCCCCTCCCTGTTATCTCATTATCCAATGTAGAAAAGAAGACCAAATATACGACCACACCTGAATAGACCCTTTCACAAGATATTGTCTATCTCTAAGGATCAGTCATATTCTAGAGAACTATTTACAAGTTAATCTTTATTCACAGATCCATTCATTCACCCCAGTAATCATTTATTGTCATTCAACAGAAATCCTCTTCTCCCCCTCCCAGTACCTGTTATGCCAGGATCCATGCCCCCATTCTTTCTGTAACCTAAAGATAATATATACACTTCTGAACCCCTTTAGGATATTGGACAATCAATCTGTGCTTCTCCCTGTGCATACTGTAGTAATAAATTTGTAAAGCCTCTTTGCTTGTTAATCTGCCTTATTGTCAGTTAATTTTTTAGTGAATCTTCCAGGGCAAAGAGAGAATTTTCCCTATGCTCCTACAATTTTCAAAACTAAACTTTTATTCTCTCAGACATTAAAGTTAGAAAGAAAATTTTATGATTAAATCACTGGCAACAAAATGTGATTCCTGCTTCCCCCATCACCTTAAATGTGTTTGTTAGTTTTATATTCTACAGTTTCCAATCCTGATTTTGTTACCAAAAGTTAAGCACTTATCCCTGAGGGTGCATCAGAAGTATAAGGACAAGTGGTTTTAGGAGAAGGAGAGGGGAGTTTATTAATTTGCCTGCAAATGAGGAGATTGTCAGACTCCTGTCTCAGAGTACCAATGTCCTGCCTCTAACCAGAAGTACAGAGCTTTTAAAGGTTCTGATTAATCCCATAATCCCATCTTCGACTAAGACAATCTCAAGATCTCTACCCGTATTTATCCCATCTTTGGCTAAGACAATCTCTTGACCTTGCTGGGAAAATTCCCTTGAGCCATCTCCTAGGGCACAAAGAAAAAATGACACTCTCTACCCCTCCCACCTGCTGCCCTTAGGCAAGGAATATAGGTTTTAGTTCTCAAAAAGGGTGAGGGGTGCTGTTTCATGATTGTCTCAAAAAACAAAACAAACAAACAAACAAACAAAAAAGCCAAAAGGGTGAGGGGGTTTTGAAGAGAGAAAACATGTTTAAACTTTTTTAGGCCATTCTCTTACAACTTCACTTTAGAATCATCTGGGAAATTTTTAACAAATAAATTTAATTTGTCCTGGATGGGGTTTAAACATTGTTAGTTTTTAAAGTTTCAAAGGTGACTTTAATTTATAGTCATTGTTGCCATCCTCTCAACCCAAACTCTAGTTAATGACTTCCAAGAGGTAAGGAATAGATTTTTGTATAGGTTTGAGAGGGAGAAGTGTACTAAAATCATAATGTTTATTTCTTCTGAATAAGTAAAATGTGGATACAAAGACAGGAAAGTAACTGGAAAAAGTAGAGCTCAAAGGACAAATCTATAGAGGAAATACTAGCTTCCTTTCTTACAAACATCTTCATCACTAGTATGATTCTCTTAGAGATTTATTTACCTTGGGGGAGCCCATCAATAGTTGATTTTTTAATATTGTTTCCAGTATTATTCTTTTCTTTTCAAGCTGATTTTAATGAGGCAAAATTTGCATATAGTAAAACATACAATTTTTAAATGTACAGTTCAATGATTTTTTTAAAAAAGACACTAATATTGCCATCACTGCTGTGTCCTTTTGCAGATCTGATGATAGCTATTTCTTCAGTATAGCATTAGCCATTTCTCCAGTGAGCTCTTTTTCATAACACATGGTTTGTAGAACGCAAGATTCATTTGCTTACATGTGTTCACTCCTACAGGACTATCATTACTTCTAACCCTTTCAACAAACAGAATCTATACCATGTCTTTATGTGCTTATTTGACATATTCTCTCTTCTTTAGAGAAATATCCATTCAGATCCTTTGTCTACTTTTTCACTGGGCATTTATCTTTTTATTATTGAGTTCTATCTAAGAGTTTTTTATATACCTTATATATTTTTGATACAAGTACTTTATCAGATAAGTGATTTGAAAATATTTTCTCCTATTCTTTGGGTTATCTTTTTACTTTCTTGATGGTACTGTTTACAGCATAGAAGTGTTTAATGTTGATGAAGTCAAATTTATCTTCTCTCTCTTTAAATGCTCTCACTTTGCTTTTGGTGTCATATCTAAAAAAACATTGTCTAACCCAAGGTCACAAAGATTTACTTCTTCTAAATGTTTTAGAAGAAATGTTTTTCTAAATGTTTTAGAAGAAACACTTGCATGTTTTAGCTCTTATGTGTAGACTTATCACCCATTTTGAATTAAGTTTTATATATGGTGTGAGGTAGGGGTGCAATTTCATTCTGTTGCATATGGATAAATTATCATGTATAGCAGTAAAGACAAATACAGAAATATCTGTATTCATACAGAAAATATATATTTATACTTATCTATGTAATTACCTTTTCTAATATTCATTATTTGTTTATGTGAATTAGTTTTGACTTAGTATCATTTCCTTTCAACCTAAAGAAATTACTTGAGTGTTTCTTGTAAGGCAGGTCTGAGAGGAGCAAATTCTTTCAGTATTTGTGAATATTAGAATGTCTTTATTTTGCCATCACTTTTGGAGCATGTATTTTCTGCATATATAATTTGTGATCAATTTTTTTCTTTCGGTATTTTGACTATGTCATTCCCCCTAACTTCTGGCCTTGACTATTTGTTATGAGAAGTCAGCTAGTAGTTGTATTGTTTTCCTCTTATGCATAAGTGGGTTTCTACTTGTTGTTTTCAATATTTTCCCCTTGTCTTTCAATTGTTTGAATATGATGTGTCTAGCTATGAGTCTCTTTGTGTTTATCCTACTTGGAGTTTGGTGACCTTCTTAGCTATAGTTAAGCCATTATTTCTTCAAATATTTTTCTTCCCGTTTCTCTCCTTCTGTGATTCCAATTATCCTATATATTTGTATGTTTGATGGTTTCCTGCAGTCTCTGAGGCTTTTATTTTAACGTATTCTTTTCACTGCCTAATCCTCAAATAGAATAATTTCCATTGGAAGATCTTCAAGATTGCTGATTATTTTATCTGCCATATTTAATCTGATGTTAAGTCTTCCTAGTGAATTTCTCATTTCAGTTATTATACTTTACAATTTCAAATTTTCCTTTTGTTCTTTTCCATAATTTTTTATTAATATTCTGTCTTTAGTGAGTTATTTTGATCATACTTTAATGAAATTCTTTAAACATGTTTTTTTCAGTTATTTGAACATATTATAATAGCTGTGTTGAAGTTTTGCATGCTAAGGCTAATATCTGCCTCTTCTGATGGGTTTCATTGATTATTTTCCTTGAATATGGTAATTATTTCCTGCTCATTTACATGCTTCATTTTTTTTATTAAAATCTAGACATTGAAGAAAATATACTGTGGCAAACTTTGAATTTTTATTCCTTCTGAGTGAGTCGAGAGATCCCTGTTAAATTTCTTGTTAGTCTACTGCTGTTGCATGTTTCAACCAGCATTTCAATCTCAGGCTGGGTACAATATTGACCACTGAAATTTCCAGTGAGTGGAAAAATGCCCAGGGGCTTTAAGCTTTACTGTATTCTACTCCAAATCATGCAGCTTCCTCCACCAACAAAACTGCTGGTTTTCACAGTCTGCACTACCCTCGTGGTACCACTATGTTGATGGAGCTGGTGAAGGAAAGGTAGAATCTCCAGAATAAAACCTCAAAGACACCCACTTTTCTTACCCAAGATTTAGTTGTTTTTTTTTTTTTTTTGGTAAATAAATATTTCCCAGTTTGTTACATGCCTTTATTTGATTTTCAGAGTCCTAAAGTGGTTGTTTGTGACAATTTTGTCTAGCTTTGTTGCATGATTGCACTTCAGGAGAGGATTTGATCAGCTCCTTATTCTACCACTCCAAATGTTCTGCTTGCTAAATCGGGTTTTTACAGTGTATGTGGCAGTAATACTGAGAATAATTTATGTGTATATCAGTGTGGTAGATAAAATTCTGAAGATGCTTCCCCAAGATTCCCATCCCCTGGCCTATTTCATGAAACACTTATCTAGATGCTGCGGTAAAGGGACTTTGCAGATGTAATTAAGATTATAGACCTAAAATAGGGAGCTTATCTTGCATTGTCCAGGTTGGCCCAATCTAATTACATGAGCCCTTAAAAGCAGCAAATTTAATGCAGGTAGGGTCATAAAGATGCAGCATAACAAGGGAGTAGGAACGACAAGACAGCAGGGGAAGTAAAAAAGATTCAAATATTGAGAAGGAGTTGACTTGCTATTGCTGGTTTTGAAGATGGAAAAAGTACGGGGAAGTACACAAGCCAGAACATGTGGGTGGTCTCTAAGACACCCATACATTACTCAGCAAACAAATAGGAACCTTTGTCCTACAGTGCCATGGAACTAAATTTTCCCAACAACCTGAATGAGCTTGGAAGTGAATTCATCCCCAGAGCCTCTAGAAATAAATGCAGAGACAATTTGATTTCAACTTGTGAAACCTGGAAGGGAACCAGGGAATCAAGTGAACCACACTGTGCCTGGACTTCTGACCTACACAATTGTGAGATTATAAATGAGTATTTTTTCATGACACTAAATTTGTAGTAATCTATCTTGTTAGCAATAGAAAACTAACAATCCAGTATTGGACAAATAATATGCTGTGAATAATGAGAGCCAGGTTTCCCACTCAAAGGACAATTAACATGAATTCTGGAAAAACATAGATGTATTGATATGCAAATCTTGGTTTTTAAATGCCATTATTTGATAAAAGGATCCAGAGCTCCTTGCAGAAGGGAAAGTATAATATAAGAGGAACCTGGAGTATTTTGTGGTGCTGAACAATAAGGATGTGCTCAAATTATGATGTAGATATGTAAAAAAAAAAAAAAAAGAAGTCAACCTGATGATGCTCCCAATGTCCAAATAGAAAACAATTTGACAAAAAAATTAATGGATAATAATCCATAGAATAAAATAATTACCAATGAGTTTGTACTTATACAAACAATTGAACGACTTTAAATAACAGTAGGGATAGAACAGTTCTTTCTTAGAATAGAATCCCAATTAATACACATTAAAAATGTGATGAAAATAGAAAATCACTACTGACAAAAACCATAGAATTGTAAGTGGATTCTAAAATTGGTGGACGAAAATTTGCTGAGAAACAGGATATTTGCATTGTCTCAAAGAATCTCTTCAAGAGATAGTTCATAATAACAGGGGAATATGAGGTTAGAGTGGTCAGTGCTGGCAGATACATACCTTAACCAACTGACCAAAGTTCTGTCATATACAGACATCATGTACCCACTGATATGATGCACTGAGAAAAGCATGACATCCTTTTTGCAAAAACCATATAACGTCAGTATAATTATAAGAAAACGTCAGACAAAACAAAATTGATGGATATTCTGCAAAATAATTGGCCAATCCTTTAAAAACCATCGAGGTCATATGTGGGAGTCAGCCTCCAAGATCATACTAATGCTGCTCTTGGTATTCACACCTTTTTGTGGTTTCCTCCCACACTGTACTAGAGAAGGTAGGCAGAATTTTAAAGATGTCTTCCTATTACTAGTTTATTCAACCAAATAGGAATATAGGTGCCGTGGTGAAGGGATTTTGCAGATGTAATTTAGATCACTATAGTTGTCTATACGAACAGTAGAATGTGATAGAAGAATTAGGTCATACAAGACACTGTGGTTTCAGTACTGGCTGCTCTTTCACTTTCCTTCGTAACATTCACCCTGAGCTGAGGACAGTCGGCTCCTTGTAATGAGGCCCTAAGAAGAGGCTCATATGTTCAGCTGCCTTCTAACAGCCATGTGAGCACACTTTCTTATAAGCAGATTATCCAATCCCAGGCAAACCATTGGATGATTACAGCCTTCATAATCAACATCTTTATTGCAACATCTCGAGGGACCTCAAACTGGAACCACCCAGCACAGCTACACCTGAATTCCTGACCCACAGTAACTGTGAGATAATAAATATTTGTTGTTTCAAGCCACTAAAGTTTGGAGTTATTCGATACAGAGCAATAGAAAAGAGATACATCATGAAAGAAGATGAGTGAACAACTGTTCCTGTTTGGAAACTATTAAGGAGCCATAATAAATTTAATGTGGGATCCTAGACTGGAATTGGACCAGATAAAGACCACTAGTGTTAGGATAAGAAAAATTATGATAAAGTCTATAAGATAATAGTATTGTGCCAATGCTAATTTCTTGGTTTAGATAATTGTTCTATGGATATGTAAAATATTCACACCAGGGGAAGCTGGGTAAAGCTTATAGGGAAATTGCTTGTACTATTTTTGCAACTTTTTACAGTTCTAAAATCACCTCAAAATAAACTTTAAAAAAGAAAGCCAGACACTAAATTTAAAAGAAAAAATAGGTTACAAATTCCTAAGGATAATTTTTGTAAGCTAAATCAATTTTAGCTAAAACACTAAAATATTTTAATCCAATTTACCCATTCAGTTTTTCAGAGTGGATTGTGTCTTTTATGTATTTTTGATTACTCTTATGTAATGTATAAGAGTTAATGTTTATTGTACTTTGGCCAAAAAAAGGCTGAAGGAATCTAAATGTGTTGTGGTAAGGGGAGAAGAGCATTATAGCTCAAATTAATGTCCAGTCTGATTTCTCTAAAAGTATTGTACTGAGTATTTTGATAAACCAAGATGAATTAAATATAATCCTTCCAAAACAAATTATTTTTGTAAGTATTAGATATTTTACAATAAACTATCTATAAAATGTATCCTACTTAAATAAATCATATATCAATCTGTCATACATGGAAACTATTATGTGAAAAAATGTTCCTAGTATATATTTCATAATAAATATGGTTTATCTTGAATTAAATACATCTTTTGAGATATCAGAAATCACTGGATTAAATTATATTCACCTAATTCAAAAGTACACTGATTTCCCTTTCCTATCTATAAAATATGCTTATATTCATAAGAGATAAGCCAAATTTAAAAATCTGTGTCATTTAATATGGTCAAACACTTAAAACAATCTAGTATAAATATCGTGATTTAATAAAAGGTATGTATATGTGTTTTGTATAATTGTTACAATAAAGGAAATCTTGAAAGAAAATAAGTCTAAAATTTTATTTATATTTCCCTCCAATTAACATAGTAAATTCAATTGCATACAGTTCTTTCCATGTATAAGAGTTTTACATTTGTATTTTCTACAGTTGAGGAAATCCAAAAATGTTAAAAAGTTTCAAGACATATATCTAATTATGTACAAAATCACAATAGGGCAACTTATAAGTTCAAGCTTACTTAAAAAATCTTTATAAATCGTGGAAAATATATTTCATGAACAATTTTGTTCTAGAAGTACCATATCAACTCATAGGATCTAAGTAAATTACAAAGTAAAAACAATGATTATATAAATTACAGTAGTGTCTGTATTACCCTATCATAAAAGGAGGTATTCTTTCGAAATATGTATATTATAAATAGAAGAGTCTGATGCTCTCTAAGAACCAAAATTATTTTCACTTTAATAATTTTCATTAAAAAGTTTGTGTATCACCTTATAAAACTAGGTATACTGAATACAATGAAGGCCTTGATAATTAAGAATTTTTATGAATGTCGATTATTTAGTGACTGTTTACCAACTTATTTCTATGTATGGGGTGATTTTTTTCTTCTCTCTAAATTAAGTGGCCCCATACTCTGGTTTCTCTTGAGATTGTATAAATCTTTCACCTTTTAAGTTAAGTGGCTCTAGATTAATATGTTTGTATAGTTATTCTATTTCCTTTCTTACAATCATTTCATGTCTCCATGAGTGAGTTCCTCAGAATTTGCCATTGCTTTACAGCTATGAAATTCTTCCACTCTATTCCCTGCTTTCACAGAAGCCCTAAATGTTCCTTTGGCCTTGGCTCCAACAGGAAGCATCATTTAAAATGCGTCTGGCTGGGTAGGAGAGAGATTATCAATCCAGGTGTCATTTGTTTGTTGCCCTGCCTATCTTTCCCTGTCCTATTGGTTGCTATGAATTTCCTGCTTCTTAAATAACTATATTTTTGGTTACCTATTTGGCTTTAGTCTTTGGTGTTTATATGTTTCTGGTTTAAGTATGTCTGTCTCTGAGATTCCTGACCTACAGCTCCTTTCCTCTAATACTCAAATGTGCTTCCTTGCCGAACTCCTAATTCATTCCTTTTCCTTGAATTTCACTTTATAAATGGTACTAGGTTTTTGAACCATCATTGGCCATAGATTACCAGCAAACATAATCTCTTAAATTCTGCAAATTTTTAGTGCTTCCGATCCTGGTTTCCTAGCAGGTCTTTACTCACAGTTTATGTTATCCTGATTGCAGTGTATATAAAACACTGCTTGTAAAAAACTAACCTAGGGGAAAGCTGATAGAGGAAACCTGATAATGAATCTTAGTGAATTAGTAACCTTTATTTAACAAAAATTTCAAATGGAATCATCTCTAGGTTTGACTTCAACACTTTTCTTTTTTGTTGATGTTCATTAATATATCCTCCATATTCTGAGCAAAGTTGGCGTTTAAGTCTGACCTCAGAAAAAAGAATGAAGTTATAATGTTATCAGGCTTGTGAAATACTTTATCAAATAAAGCATCAGGTAAAGAGTGGGGTTTAACGTTTTAATCAAACTACAATAATAGATATCTACCACATGCAAAGCACTATTTTAGCTGCCATAAGTAATGTGCTAGGTGATTGGCCTTTAAAATAAGAAAAATTAAAGTATTGAGTATGTAAGTATTGGTCAATAGTTCATTAAGAAATCTTTTTCCGTCTAGTTGGCACTTTCCTCTGAAATATATATAATTGAATAATACTATCACAGAGTCATAAAAGTTAAGTGTTAAAAATCAGCAATATCAATAAATTACCTCCTGGAATTCTTTTTTTTATTTTTTTAATTTTTTTTAAACATGGCACTTAATGAGATCTATGGAATTGTTGAGTTAAAGTGAAAATATCTGTATACAATGCTGTTATTTCTTTCTTTTTACATATCTATATTACTTTTATGTATAAATATCCTAAATAAATACAATCATACTGAATTGTACCAAACATAAAATAAAATAACAAAAGAGTTAACTCAAAAAAATCAAAGTCAAAGATCATTTAACATAAGAAAAGTAGTTAAAGTATTATATCCCCTCAGTAGGCCCAATAAAATATATGTAATCATTTAGATATTTTATTTTATTTTCATTTTAATAAATTTAGGGAGTATAAATTGAATTCCATTGCAAGTGTATATTGTATGAGGGTGAAGTCTAGGCTTTTAGGGTACCCATCATCCCAACAGTGTACATTGTACATAAGTAATTTTTCATCCCTCACCCCCTCCCCCACATTCCTTCCTTTTGAGTCTCAAATGTCCAGAATGCTGATATTTCTGTATTCATTACATACTAGGACACAAAGAAGATGAGTAACCTATATCCTAATAGTTGAATAACTTGTTTCGATAAAGAAAGGCCAGGCTACATTTAAACATGTAAATTTAAAAACAAATTACATGATAAAGCTGGCTTTAAATTCATAGGCTTTCAATAATAACTTCAAGAACTCAACACATAAATCTGATTAAATTTTTATCCCATAAATTTTCTAGATAAACTCAAACTATTGGCATGAAAATTAAAATGAAACAAGTTATAAAAGCGATAGAAACATCGCTGTTTTTAAAATGTAAACTTTTAACCAATTGCTGGCCTTTCCTCTTGTTATTAGTTGAGGATTTCATACCTAGACAATGGGAGATAAGTGTGTGTATGTGTGTGTGTGAGTGTGCACGTGCATGTGTGCATGAGTCTTTTGATGGTCTTTGAAGGCACAGGTTTGTTTCTTGTATTAAAAAAACAGAGGAGTCTACACATGTATAAAAATACATTTGATTATAAAACATAAATTTTAAAAATATAATTGTCCATATTTGGTAAATAATGCTGCCATGGCAAAGTGTGTTCTTAGAAATGGAGGTGAATTTTCCAGCCATAAAAGTAGTCTCTTCATTTCACCCTTCTTTTCCTTCTTTGTTGAAATCCTCTTGTACTGAAACAGTAGTCACAGCTGCATTCTGATTTTGAAATGATACCTCTGTGCCAGATGATGGTGGTTTATACAGAAAGATTGCAAGTCCATTGAAGAAAATGGTGATAATTTTACAAGTAACACCTAAATAAAAAAAAAAAAAATTAGTCATGCATCTGGGTCTTTAGATATTAGAAAAATTAATTCTTTTTGAGAAATTCCTCATGAATACAAACTCACTACTTTAAAGAGAATAATTACATGAGCATGATAGTTCTATGTTTTAAATTTTTAAAACATTAGGAAGAAAGAAATAAAACATTTCTATGCAATTCAATAAACTAGTATTTATTTTCTTTCAAAACAATAATAATGTATAATAAAAATTATCCTATTGTCATAATTACACATTCTTATAAAATAAGTATTTCTATAGAATTAAATAAATTCATGTTCTATTTCTAAATATGTTAACACAATACCATATCTATAAAAAAATTACAAGCAACCAAAAATCAATGATAAAGGAAACCTACACCATCCTTGAACCTGAATAAGTTGCAGAATTTTTCCAGGATGGAAAATAATTATTAAAATGAAAAAGACTTTCGAGTTCTTAGGAGAAAGCCCCTATGGAAAAAAGGTTTTGGAGTTCTTAGAAGAAAGCTTAGGAGAAAGCACATTCAATGCTTAATCAGATCTACTCTTCATTATCAGCTAAAAACATAAACTATTAAGATTTACTTCACAAGCTTTGATTTATTATAGTATAAGCATTTGGTGTTAGCTGACTAAATTAACATGGTCTTACAGTGTAGCTTTTGCACCAGCTAGTTTATTTTTGTTAATCATTAGTATTTTATTTAAAAATCTGTATTTGAAAAACAGGAATGCTCATTGATCTAAGCAATATCAGATTCATAGGGAGATTAATTACATAGATACAATTGTTACAACTTTTTTGGTTTGTTTTTGAAAAATTAAAAGCATATGTGTTTTGGGGAAAAAAATTCACATTCATCATTGAGTAAGATAGGGAGTGATTCATGATACACATATTTTGGCCAAAAAGTACAAACAAAAGGGATTAATAAATTTTAAACATAAACACATTGAATAAACAATGGTTTTTAACAATGGGTAAAGTGATGGGATGATTAATTTTGTCTATTCTAGCCAATATTTACTCTCCCATTGTTTTTTTAATTTATATATTTATTTCTTCAGTGGATATTCTATTATTTTGTCATTGTAAATTCAGACAGTATACTCTGGGTTTAAACACATGTAAGAATAATAAGCCTATCTTGATACATGTATCAAAATAATAACAGTGAAAATCCTATGTTTTTATGCATATATATATATATATATAATACATATATTCAGGATTACTCTATTTTTAACTATTTTAATTTCTTAGGTTGTTTTTGAAATTTTAAATTTTAAATTTTATCTTACTAGCACAAACTAAATGTTGTTCTACTTCCTCTATCTTACCTTAACTTTCATCTATTGTTTAACGAAGACTACACAAACAACAAAAGGCAAAAAGGATTAAACATCATAGCTAATTTTCTAAACTATAAAAAGTTTTCTCACAATGTGCCTTAAAGGAAAAGTATACTTCCCTATCTCCACTGTATGTGTTTTCAGAGCCAGATACCTAGGCGACAATCATTCCAGAGAGTTTCTCAGAGTTCTCTTTTAGCTTTTGGGTATATTTTTCAAAAAATTTTGAGAGAAATTGTTAAAAGAAAATTGAAAAATATATGATGTAATGAAAGCTAAAATTTTATTCTCTTCTATCTAACACTGAGACTTGCAGACTTCATTAAAACCCTCTCATAACATGCTGTGGTAATTATTCTTTGCTTCAGGATGATAGGATGGTTCGATAATGTGAACTGAACATTCCAAAACAACTATGGCCTAAGTAACCAAGAAAAAGGTTTTTGGGACATGGTTAGTTTACTCTAAAGCAGTCAAGAAGTCACCACTTACTTATGGCTACTAGCATATGGGCCATCTTGATGTTATCATAAATCCAGCAAGCTCCTTTAATTCCACATTCATTAATATCCCAGAGAATACACGTGCTGTCTATTGTGACACCAAATATAATTGGTCCAGGTATTGTGCCTAAAAGAATTAGGTGAAATATACATGAGTAAAGATTATGGTTTATAATTACAGATTTCTTCTTTCTTTTTAATAGAGATAAGGTCTACTACATTGCCCAGACTGATCTTAAACTCCTAGCCTCAAGTAATTCTCCCACCTCAGACTCCAAACATGCTGGGATTACAGGTGTGAGCCACCGTGCCCAAATTATAATTACAGATGTTTATATACATGGTTACACATATATTTCATATAAATAAAAAAGATATTAATCTGTCCATATGCAAATTAATCAATTCATGTACAAATTAAAGGAGAGATAAAATATTCTTAAATAATTATATGTAATTATTATGTATTTCTAATAAATTCAAAAAGTATTTTAATAGAATCGCTAACATACATTGGTTTAACATTTAGTTAAGCAAATATTTTAATTCATTGCTCATCTAATACAATGAATGAATGGCCCTTCAAAATTAGCTGCTATACTTTTATAAAATCAAAATAAATTATTCTTGATACACAAATATGTCTGCTAAACTATAGTATATGTGTTATGTGCATGTGCATATAAACTAATTGGGCATGTAGGTGTATGTGTATATATACACACACTAACAATTGTGTGTGTGCATTAGAGTATATATGTGTATATATACAGACATATACATATTTAATATATCATTTTTCATACTAACATACCTAAGAGTATCACTATTTTATACACACATACTCTTGTCCCTGTGAGACCATGAGGCACTAAACATTCACAAAGTTAAGGAACTTCCTTCCAATTGTTCCAAATAACATGCATTATTTGAGGTGGCATTTCTTAAACAAAGATTTCAGCTACATCCAGTCTATTTTTTCAGGACCTGTAGCATGATAGAGTCAAGAGTACTGGACTGAGAGTTAGGAATCATTTTCCTAGGCTCATTTCCACCATTAA
The DNA here is from genome assembly GCA_008750895.1 of Mirza zaza. NCBI lineage: Eukaryota > Metazoa > Chordata > Mammalia > Primates > Cheirogaleidae > Mirza > Mirza zaza. Next base: position 30,922 of record VSMD01021834.1, read on the forward strand.
TTATGTAACAATGGGCAAAGCCCTGTACCTCTCAAGGAATTAATCTACTTATCTAAAAAAAAAAAAAATGGGGAAGTTGGACTAGGCGATCTCTAATATTCCAACTTTTTATTTTTGTTTTAATAAATGATCTTAATATTATATTTATTATGTTTCTCTCTTTCTTCTTATTCTTCTAATGTCTGGAACTTTATAAAATTCTCTGGTGTAAATTCTTACTTCCAATAGTTCTTCACTAACCACAATATCTATGCCCCGGAAATATTTTGACTCATTATTTTTCATTGCTAAGGTAACACAATTGTATAGTAAACAGTATAGTATTAGTATAGTAAGAATATAGTAGATGGAGACAAAAGTAAGGACAAAAAGAATTATGTGCTAATGACCACATTTTATATTACAAATAAATATGATATGCCCTTTAAGGCTATATTTGCAACAGAACTAGAATCAACAGGCAACCGATCAGGCAGGTGAAATATAGAGTCATTACATTCTTATGTGATATATAAATAATACTACATCTCAAACACTGGAAAACAGCTTTCTTCAACAATAACTATGTAGTCTTCCACTATAATTATTTTCTTGATATGTACCATAAATGAACAAATCAATAACAGTAATGAATCAAAATAGCCCAACAGTTATCAATGATTAAGAAAAATAGCATACCCAATAATCGAAGCAACATAAACTGTATTCCCAATGCTAGAGAACGCTGCCTGTGATTAACACACCTGGAAATATAGATACATATGAGACCAAAAGAGGTGATATAGCATATTCACTCTTTGAGCAAGTTCACATTGGTACCAGTTTAGCATTTGTATATTAGAAAAAATTATTGGTAAGAGCATATAACTGGTTTAATCTTCCTTAAATGTTATCTGAACTAAAATATTGCAAATAACACCAAAAGAGTCACTAGACCCTCTAAATTTTAACAAATATAAAGGAGAAAGAACATTTATTAAGAAGACATTTTTTATTAAAAACTCTCAACAAATTATATATAGAAGGAATGTACCTTAATATAATAAAGTTCATATATGACAAACTCACAGCTAACATCACACTCAATAGTGAAAACCTGAGTGCCTTTCCTCTAAGATCAGGAACAAGACAAGGATGTCCACTCTCACATCTACACAGTACTATAAATCCTGGCCAGAGCAATTAGGCAAGAAGATTAAATAAAAGGTATTCAGATAGGAAAGGAAGAAGTAAAATTGTCTCTTTGCAGATGACATGATCATATATGTATAAAACCCTAAAGACCCCATTAAAAAAATGTTAGAGGAGTCCACTTGCTCAAGGCTTCTTGGGAGTGGCTCCGGGTCATGATCCTCAAATTTGGCTCAGAATAAATCTCTTTAAAATTTAAAAAAAAAAAGTTAGAACAAATGAATTTTTTAAAGTTTCAGGACACAAAATCATAATATAAAAATCAGTTGCTTTTCTATACACTAGCAATGAACTACCCAAAAAATAAATCAAGAAAATAATATACACTCATGTGTCACATGACACACGATTTCAAAATATATAGTTACACATCATCTAGCAACATTTTGGTCAAAAATGAACTGCATATGAAATAGTGGCTTCATAAGATTACAATGCAGCTGAAAAATTCCTATTGCCTAGTGACACTGTAGCCATCATAAAGTCATAGTGCAATGTATTATTGGTGTTTTTGGTGATACTGGTGTAAACAAATCTAATATGCTCTAAGTAGTATCAAAGTATAGCACATACAATTATGTACAGTACCTAGCACTTCATAATGATAAAATGACTATATAATTGGCTTATGTATTAATATATACTATACTATACTTTTTATCATTATTTTATAGTATACACCTCTACTTATTTTTTTAAAAAAGTGAATTATAAAACAGCTTCAGGCAGGTCCTTCTGGAGGTATTCTAGAAGGCATTCTTACCATAGGAGATGACAGCTCTATGCATGTTATGGCCCCTGAAGACCTTCCAATAGGACAAGGTGTGGAGGCAGAAGATAGTGATATCAATGATCCCGACCCTAAGTATGTCAGGGTATGTGTGTTTGTGCCTTAGTTTTTAACAAAAAAGTTTAAAAAGTAAAAAACTAAATAAATAAAATAAATCTTAAGTAGTTAAAAGCTTATACAATAAAGATATAAAGAAAAAAATATTTTCGTACAGCTATACAATGTGTTTGTGTTTAAAGCTAAGTGTTGTTACAAAACATCAAAAAGGTAAAACAAAATTAAAAGTTTATAAAGCAAAAGAGTTTAAAAAGTAAAATAAATAAATAAGATAAATTTTAAGTAGTTAAAAGCTTACACAATAAGGATATAAAGAAAAAAATATTTTTCTACAGCTATACAATGTGTTTGTGTTTAAAGCTAAGTATTGTTATAAAACATCAAAAAGGTAAAACAAAATTAAAAGTTTATAAAGTAAAAAAGTTACAGTAAGCTAAGGTTAATTTATTATTGAAGAACAAAAATGTTAAAAATAAATTTAATGTAGCCTAAGTGTATAGTGTTTATAAAGTCTACAGTACTGTATAGTAACGTCCCAGGCCTTCGTATTCACTCACCATCCACTCACTAGCTCAACCAGAGCAACTTCCAGTCCTGCAAGCTCCATTCATGGTAAGTGTCCTATACAGGTGTAACCTTTTTTTTTTTTATATCATTTATACTATATTTTTACTGTATCTTGTCTATGTTTAGATAGACAAATACTTCCCATTGTGTTAAAATTGCCTCCAGTATTCAGTATAGGAATATTCCGTATAGGTTTGTAGCCTAGGAGCAATAGGCTATACCAAGTAGCCTAAGTGTGTAGTAGGCTATAACACCTAGGTTTGTGTAAGTAACTCTACGATGTTGGTAGGACAAAATTGCCTAACTGCATTTTTCAGAATGTATCCCTGTCATTAAGCAATGCATGATTATTCTACAAAGCTATAGTAATCACACATTATAATTTTGGCATAAAAACAAACATACAGACTAATGGATAATATTTACAGTCAACCGATCTTCAACAAAGGTGCCAAGAACACATAGAGGGGAAAGAGTAATTTCTTCATTAAATGGTGTTGGAAAAACTGGATATCTACAGGCAAAAGAATGAAAGTGGGCCCTTATCTAGGACCATTTACAAAAATCAATTCAAAATAAATTAAATACTTAAATATATGAATTGAAACTATAAAACTTCTAGAAGAAAATATAGGTAAAAAGCTTCTTGACATTGATCTGAGCAATAATTTTTTGGATATGACAACAAAGCACAGGTAACAAAAGCAAAAATAGACAAATGGTATGGCATCAAAATAAAAAGTTTTGGCTGGGCGCGGTGGCTCATGCCTATAATCCTAGCACTCTGAGAGGCCGAGGTGGGCAGATTGCTCAAGGTCAGGAGTTCGAAACCAGCCTGAGCAAGAGCGAGACCCCGTCTCTGCTATAAATAGAAAGAAATTAATTGGCCAACTAATATATATATATATTGAAAAAATTAGCTGGGCATGGTGGCACATGCCTGTAGTCCCAGCTACTTGGGAGGCTGAGGCAGGAGGATTGCTTGAGCCCAGGAGTCTGAGGTTGCTGTGAGTTAGGCTGATGCCATGGCACTCACTCTAGCCTGGGCAACAAAGTGAGACTCTTATCTCAAAAAATAAATAAATAAATAAAAATAAAAAGTTTCTGCACAGCAAAGGAACCAATTAATAGAATGAAGAGACAGCAAAGGAAACAATCAATAGAATGAAGAGACAACCTAAAGAATGGGAGAACATATCTGCAAGCCATACATCTGATAAGGGGTTACTATCCAAAATATATAGGAACTCAAACAACTCAATAGCAAGAAAATAAATTAATTAAATAATGGGCAAAAGACTTAAATAGATATTTTTTCAAAGAAGACATACAAATGTCTAAGAAGTATATGAAAAAAATGCTCAACATCATTAATCATCAGGGAAATGCACATCAAAACCACAATGAGATATCACTTCATACCTGTTAGAATGGCTGTTATCAAAAAGACAAAAGATAACAAATGTCAGCAAGAATATGAAGAAAAAGGAACCCTTGTACACTGTTGGTTGGAATGTAAATTAGTATAGCTATTATGGGAAAAAAGCATGGAGAGTCCTCAAAAAATTAAAAATAGAATTACCATGTAATCCAGCAATCCAACTATTGAGTAGATAGCCAAAGGAAATGAAATCAGTATATCAAAGAGTTACTACGTGTACTCCCACGTTCATTGCAGTATCACTCACAATAGCTATGATATGGATACAACTTCAGTGTCCATCAACACATGAATGGATCAAGAAAATGTGGGATATAATATTATTCAGCCTTAAAAAAGTCCATGTTGCCATTTGTGACAACACGGATGAACCTGGAGGACATTATGCTAAGTGAAATAAACCAGGCACAGAAAGACAAGTACTTCGTAATCTCACGCATATGTGAATTCTAAAAATGTCAAATTTATAGAGTAGAGAGTGGAATGGTGGTTGCCAGGAGCCTGAGGTGGGGAACTGAGGTGATGGTCAAAAGGTACAAAGTTCCATTTATGCAGGGTGAATAAGTTCTGGAGCTCTAATGTACACCATGGCAACTGTGGTTAATAATCCTGTATTGTACACTTCAAATTTGCTAAGAGAACGGATCTTAAATGTTCTTATCACACACATACACAAATGATAACCACGTGAGGCAATGGATATGTATATTAGCTTGATTGTAGTTATTATTTAACATAGTATATGTACATCAAAACATTACATTCTATACTTTAAATCTATATACTTTTCACTTGCTAATTATACCTGAAAAAACAAGGTATATTTGCCAATAAATCTGAAACAATATTTTAAAAAATAAAGCCAGCATTTTTACAAAAAAATATTTATTTTTGGCTGTCACTATTTACTTAAGCTGCAAGCACATAATTCTTACTCTAACTTTTACTAACTTTGAAACCAGACTCATATCTATGGGATAATGGTACAAATTTGAGGCAGTGCAAAGTAGTTGCTGACGTTCAATCTGATTCAACAATAATACTTTAGGTAATGACTGTCAAAGATGAAAGAAACATGAGATTGGTGCACAGGAGAGTCATATGAGAGATAAAAGAGATGAGCTGAAAAGAAATAAGTAGTCAAAAGGTGATTTATGTAATTTTTAAATGAATTTTTAAAAAGCATTTTCTCTCTTCTCTGAATACCTTCAATTTCTGTGCAGTATAATGTTAACGATTGAATGTTTTTAGAAAGAATTTCTAAATTTTCCATCCATCAAAAAATACATGAAAATGTAGTAAGTGAATTATTAAGGAACAAAATCTTGAAAAGGGAAATTTGATTCCTTCCCATCTGGAGCAGCTGCTGTTTCTTGCCTGGAAAAAGCTAGAGTTTGTTAGGAAAAATATATAAAGACTAATGAGTCTATGGCAGGGCAAGTAGAAAGTATTTTGTAAAGTGATATTGAAGGCGGAAGATCAAATGAAAGCTCAAAACATAGGCAGACAGTCAGGTGACAGCCAGCTTAGTAGCTGTAGAGACATAGTCCTGTTTACAGGAAGATGTAATATCACAGAACCTAATGCATAAGGTAGAATGCATGTCATTCTGATTCTGGCACATGTGCAGGACATTTTATTCCTGTGATACTCAAAATGGAAAATATCTCTAGCTCACCACTGAAGCTTCATGTAAGAAGCAGAGAACTAACACCAAATACATGCCAGGTAGGCAATGTTAAGACACTTTTGCATACGTAATCTCATTTAAATCTCATACATCTGGGTTCTATGGGGCAGTCTATCCAATGCCACAGAACTGATGATCCTGTAAGGACTGAATTGGTACTGGAACCAACAACATAAATCCCAAATGAGTCCAAGTCCATCTTCTTTCCATTCAACATATTGCCTTAGGAAATGCAAATTTTACAACATAATACGTACCTTAGGATGGACACAGTTATAGGAGTACCAGCCATAAAGGTAAAAATAACTGTAACAAAGAAAATGCCAAGAAATATGGGCAAGTTTGCACATCGAGTTTCACACTTTCCAGCTTTAGCTTCAAAACCAAAACTTTCTGCAGTGGGTGTTATTTCTGCTTTCCTCTCAATACAGGAACAATTATAATATATCTAGAAATATTAGACATAAAAATAATGAAAATGTTTATTTTGAAAATAGATTGTTTTAAATTGGGTGATCTCTAGACATGGCAAACACTCTCACACTGTCTTAATCCATACATAACAAATTATGCTGAGAAAGAGTAATTAACAATTAAGAAATTAAGCAACTGGAAACAAACCATATCTATGAAGCAGAATTATCTGTATTTGCTTTTGTGGCTGTTACTTTAACTTGTAACAGATTATTGATTCATGACTTACACAACAATTTAATGAGAATATAATGGTTACCTGATCTCACACATTCTGGACTACTTTGAATAGACAAAAATTGCTCAAATAATGTTTTCCTGACAACTTTCTTCTTTTCTGTTATGGAAGGCAAAGGGACATCTATAGTGACAATCTCATTATCTGCATGAGCTTGAAAAAACAAACACTATAATTTTGACAAGTGCCACAGTAAAATGAACTAGTCTGTACCAAAACTTTGAAAAAAAAAATGCTGCTTTTTGTTTTGTTTGGTTTTTTTTTGTTGTTGTTTAATTTCAAAGTAGTAAGTGGATATAAATGTTTTTAGTTACATGGTTCATTTTTGTAAAGCTTGAGTCACAGCCATGTGTCCATCAGCCATGGTTCGTTTTTGTAAAGCTTGAGTCACAGCCATGTGTCCATCAGCCATGGTTCCTTTTTGTAAAGCTTGAATCACAGCCATGTGTCCATCAGCTACTCATTGTACCCATTAAGTAGGTTTTTGCCCATCGCCTCCTCTCTTCTCCCCCTGCTTGATTTCCACTAAGTTTTACATTCTTCTGTGCACATTTGTGCTCATTGGTGGTAATTTCATTATTCCAAAGGCCAAGAACTTTTTTTGGTGCTAAAGCAATTTTAGGACCAGTGGCACTGAATCAGGAATGCCAAATATACAGATGACATCTCCAAAATTGACTATTACATACTCAACAATCAGACATAGCACATAATGAAGCAATTAAGCCTTTAATTGATTTGGGTATTTTTAAATGTATCCATGGCACATCAAATAAAATATTTATTAAGTTTCCATTATATACACTGTACATAGTAAAAATAGGTGAAGTTCTTTGCCTTCAGGGATCTTAAAGTACAGTTAAGGAAAAATATAGTTGATCCTTGAATAACATGGGTTTGAACTGCCTGGGTCCACTGAATACACAGCTTTGCAGCATGTGAAACCTGCCTGTACAAAGGGTCAACCTTTAATATACTGGGTTGTGGACTGTGGGTTCCGCAGGGCCAACCGCAAGACTTAAGTATGGGGGATTTTGGTATGGGCGGGAGTCCTGGAACTAATTCCCCGTGTATATCAAGGGATGACTATAAAACAATGTAAAAAGGTAAATGATATTTCACTACTGCAACACAAGTGATGTTACTAAAATGTATGTGAGCAACTACCGAATTGACTTTTTAAACAATAATTACGTGGGGTGTGAAGGAAGAAGATTCTTTTTCAGCTGGAGAGGTCAGGGGCTGCTTAATGGAAGAGGTGAGGCAGGAAGGAAAGAAAAAAAAAGGCATTCACAACTCCAGAAGAGGGATCAAGATGGACGTTCATAAATGCATAAATACATTGCCTCTTTAAGGGTAAAGCAGCAGACATAAGTTACCTTTGGTTTCCTTTTTTTAGCTGAGTTTAAACAACCTGCAAAGCAGGGAGAAAAATATTGGACTCCATCTCCTCCACAGACAGGATAATAGTACGAGCGCAAACAGTTGCAATTGGCATTACAAGGGGCTGTCAAGTTTCCCAGTTCTCCTGTCCTGTAAATAAGAAGTGAAAGAAGTGTAAATTATCTATGTCATAACCTGTAATGAACCATTCCGGAGCATTGTTATATTTTGCCATTCAGTCATTTATTCGCTCACTCAGCACATAATTACTGAATGAAGAAAACAAATAAAATTTCTGCCTTTGCACATAGAGCTTAAGTTTTTGTAGAGGAGAGGCAGTAAAAACAAGAGTTACATAATATAATGTCTGTCAGTGATAAGAAAAATAAGGCATATGGCACTCTGGGAGGCTGAGGCAGGCGGATTGCTCGAGGTCAGGAGTTCGAAATCAGCCTGAGCAAGAGTGAAACCCAGTCTCTACTACAATTAGAAAGAAATTAATTGGCCAACTAATATACATAGAAAAAATGAGCCAGGCATGGTGATGCATGCCTGTAGTCCCAGCTACTCGGGAGGCTGAGGCAGGAGGATTGCTTGAGCCCAGGAGTTTAAGGTTGCTGTGAGCTAGGCTGACGTCACGACACTCACTCTAGCCTGGGCAACAAAGCGACTCTTTGTCTCAATAAAAAAAAAAAAAAAAGGCAGAGTAAGTGAAGAAAGCAGGGTTTCTCATTCGATGCCAGATAATTTTCTCTTGTGGGGAGCTGGTTCTGTGGATTGTAGGACGTTTAGCAGCCTCCCTGGCCTCCACCCACCAGACGGCAGTAATAATCTCCTTAATTATGGCAACCACAATATCTCTGGGTGGCAGGCAATATTTTAAACCTGAAGGATGAATAGAATCATGTTGTTGAACACACTCATATTATCAATGGGAAAACTGAGGCTGAGAGAGATTAAGTTACTTTTCTTTCCCTGCCAAATACAACTTTCCTTGTCCCCAGGTCCAGTGTTGTCTCATGCTGCCTCTTAAGAGGAAACATCTTTTCTAATACAAAGATGCTTCCCTAACCCCTCATTTATTCATTCAGTCAAACAACATATATTGAGCAAGTGCTAGGCCCTTCATAGGTAACAGAAATACAAAGATAGCCTCTGTCCTCAGACTTCTATCTCACTAGAAGTAGAGATGAACACAGATAATTATACACTAATATGCTAAGTGTGGTTACAGATGTGTGCAAAATGCACTTTAGAAGCACCAAGGAAGAACACCTAACACAAGTTGATATTTAGAGAAGAGGGGCTAGAGGAGCTACTGCCTGAGATGAGTCTTAAAAGCTAAGAGTTAGCCGGGCAATTGGGGAAGGGGAAAGGCACTTCAGAAAAAGCTGGTACAAAGGCATAGAGCTGAGAAGCAGCATCCTCTATGGAGAAATACGAATGATGTCATATTTCTCTGTCGTATCTCTCTGTTGTAAGGCAGAGAGTGGTAAAGAATGGAGCTGGAGAGGAGACAGGGACTAGATTAATGAGGGTCTCATGGGTCTCATTAAAAACAATGAATTTTAACCTATTGACAAAAGGTAATCATTAAAGTATTTTTAGACTGGAAAGTGACATTGTCAGAAGTCGGTTTAAAGAAATAATCCTGGGAGTTATAAAGAGTCTGAATTTAAAGAAAGAGGACCTGTTCCAATACTCCAGACAATAGGTGATCACAATATAAAGGAGAACTAAAATAGAACATGTATATGAGTATGATTACAGGAAATAGAATGAAGAAAAATTCTTGATGTAGAATTGGTAAAATTTGGTGATTGACTGATCAAAGATGACTCTCTCTGTTAAGAATGGAAGTGTCAAGGGTAACTCTTACTGTCTAACTTGGTGTTTAGGAGAGAAGGCGAGCCAGTTTTGGACAAGAGATGATGAATATGGACTTACACATACTGAGATTAAGAATCTCAAATTTGGTGAAGCAATTTGGCTTGTAGCTAGATATCTCAATATCATTTGCATATAGATGTAGCTGAAACCATGGGTGTTGATAAGATCAGCCATACAGAGTATAGAGGGAGTATAGAGGCAGAAGTATTGAGAGTCCACTTATTTAATGAATACCTAGTAGACTCCAATTATGTGCCAACTCAAAGGACTGGAAAAATATCTAAAAGAAAGAGCTAGAGATGAGAAAGAGAGGGGTAGACAAAGAGACTGACAGAGGGAAGGAAGGAAGGAAAAAAAAAACCCTTCCCATCATGAAACTAACTTTCCTGCAACAATGGTCAAGCACAGCAAATGAGTTGATTTATTTAAGTATTAGAAGATAATCATTGCTATGTTGGAAAATGATGATATTTAAGTAGTAGGTAAAAAACAAGAAGTTCATGAAGGAAATAGATTAAAGAGAAAGAAAACAAACTAGAAACAAATCAGTAGAAAGTTTGAAGGAAAAGGTGACAAAGAGTAAATCGAAGTAAACTATTCCCAGATTTATCTTTATCAGGCATGACTGTATTCACAAAGAGTTTATAACATAGATGTAGAGGTAATAAGGTAACCAGAGAAAAACTTTCCCTGCAACTCTAGAAATAGCCTTTACACAATAATTTTTAAATTTAAATTTCTAATGTGTAATTTTCATATTGTTTATAAATAATTACTGAGAACATATAAAGTGTAAGGCAGCATGATGCAAACTACAGTAGAAACAAAGAAATATAGCATATATTCCTTATCATCAAGGGTTGGTCACTTTAGCCTATATATTATATAAAGGTTTATTTCATGATGTAAGTGGGAAACATTTATAGGAAAATAACAAATGCTTGTGAAGTTGATTAAATTTTCTTAATACGTACATATTATTTTAATCATATTTCATATATTTTACATTATAAAATTTTTAATAGTTTAAGAAGATATACCTGTATACATGCTTATCACTAGTAGAATTTAAACATTACTTTTTTTCTTAAATCCAAACAAATATTCTGTAATTATGCCTCTATAATAGGCTAAAATTTCCCCTAAAACTATTGCAAAATATTAATAGATATGCTCCTTTAAGGTACTATTTCACATAATCAATGATATTCTAGCTATAGGCTGACACAGAAAAAATATTGCATATACTTACTATGGTATTTCATATTTTATGAGGTCATAAGTATTAAGTGAAATGCAAATCACCATTACCACAACTGTTTACCAAGATAAGACTCAAAGATTCTACAGATGGCTAAGGCAGTATAAAAAATTAGAGAATTTTAAAAACTAATAAGTTTCTAAAAATATACTAAGATAATCTCCATTCACTTGAATTTAGTGTTGAGCCCAATTAATTATTTAGTAATAAATTTAAAATATTATTGAAAAATAGTCCCTGAAATAATATTATTCATCTTAAGATTTTTGGATATACTGTTAAACAGGGCTTTAAATGAACTTATCGATAAGTCTAATCCATGAATTCAGAGCTGCCAAATCTCTTTTTAACCCACCTGTCCTTATGTGGCAAAGGGCAAAAATTCTTTGCAACACTCTATTAGAAACCCTACACCCTCACAAACTCTTCTTCCTCCCATTCCTAAAAAGGTATTTCTTGAGGTCCTTAGTCTATTCTTTCAATATATAGGCATATGTCATTTTATTTCACTTTGCTTTATTGGGCTTTGCAAATATTGCAGTTTTTACAAATTGAAGGTTCATGGTAAACTGGGTCAAGCAATTCTGTCAGTGCCATTTTTTCCAACAGCATGTGTTCATTTCATGTCTCTGTGTCACCATTTTGACAATTCTTGCAATATTTCATAGTTTTGTATTATCATATCAATTATGGTGATCTGAGATCACTGATCTTTGATGTTACTATTAAAATTGCTTTGGTATGCCACAAACCATGCCCCTATGAGATGGCAAGTTTAATCAATAAATGATGTGTGTGTTCTGACTATTCCATCAAATGGCCATGCCCTTGTCTCACTCTCTCTCTCTCTTTAGGTCAACAATATTGAAATTAAGCCAACTAATAACCACACAATGGCCTCTAAGTCTTCAAGTGAAAGGAAGAATTGCGCATCTGTCACTTTAAATCAGAAACTAGAAATGATTAAGCCTAGTGAGAAGGAAAGATGGGCCAAAAGCTAGGCCTCTTGTGCCAAATCGTTAGTCAAGTTGTGAATGCAAAATAAAAGTTCTTGAAAGAAGTTGAAAGTTCTGTTGCAGTGAACACATAAATTATAAGAAAGCAAAACACCCTTATTGCTGATGTGGAGAAAGTTTGAGTGGTTTATACAGAAGATCAAAGCAACCACAATAATCCCTTCAGCCAAAGCCTAATCCAGAGCAAGGCTCCAACTCTCTTCATTTCTATGCAGCCTGAGAGAAAGAGAGGTGAGGAAGATTCAGAAGAAAAGTTTGAAGCTGCCAGAGGTTGATTCATGACATTTAAGGAAAGAAGCCATCACCAAACATAAAAGTATAAGGTGAAGCAGTAAGTGTTGATGTAGAAGCTGCAGCAAGTTATTCAGAAGATCTCACTAAGATAATTAATGTAGCTGAGTACACTAAACAGTAGGTTTTCAAAGAGACAAAAAAGGCTTCTATTGGAAAAAGATGTCATCTAGGACTTTCATAGCTAGAGAAGACATCAACACCTGGCTTCAAAGCTTCAAAAGACAGGCTGACAATCTTATTAGGGAATAATGCAGTTGGTGACTTGAAGTCGAAGCTGATGCCCATTCACCATTTCAAAAATCCTAGAGCTTTGAAGAATTATGCTAAATCTATTCTGCCTGTGCTCTAGAAATGGAGCAACAAAGCCTGGATGACAGCATATTAAAGAAAAAGATTTATGGCTTCCCGAATATTTGAAGCCCACTGGTGAGCCCTACTGCTCAGAAAAAAAGATTCCTTCAAAATATTACTTCTCATTGACCATGCACCTGGTCACCCAGAGTTCTGATGTAGATGTAAAGGAGACTAATTTTATTTTCATGCCTGCTAACACAACAGTCATTTGAGATATTCAAGATGTTAGTAGAGGAAGTATCTACAGATGTGAAGGAAACAACAAGAAAACTAAAATTAGAAGTGAAGCCTGACAATGTGACTGCAAATCTCATGATAAAACTTTTAACAGATAAGGTGTTGCTTCTTATGGATGAGAAAAGAGAGTGGTTGTTTGGAATGGAATCTACTCTTGGGAAGATGCTGTGATCATTGTTGAAAGGACAATAGAGGATTTAGAATATTCCAAAAACTTAGCTGATAAAACAGCAACATGGTTTGAGAGGATTGACTCCAATTTGAATTGAAGTTCTACCATGGGTCAAATGCTATTAAACAGCATCAGAGGCTACAGAGAAATATCTCATGAAAGTAAGAGTCAATTGATGTGGCAAACTGCACTGCTGTCTTATTTTAAGAAATTACCACAAACACCTTAAACTTCAGAAATCATCACCCTGATCAGTCAATAGCCACCAACATCGAGGCAAGATTCTCCACCAGCAAAAAGATTATGACTCGCTGAAGGTTCAGATGATCATTAGCAATTTTTAGCAATAAAGTATTCTTATCCATGATATCTCTAAGGTATGCCTGTTCCTTTTCTTATACAGATGTTTCTTAGGTGAAGCTATTTTTACTAAGCTCTTCATGATATAAACATTTTACTATGCAGGGTGTAAAAAAGTTAAAATTAAGAATTTGGAGCCATAGGGAAAAAAATGATCTGACAATGTCACATCTACTTTGTGACATTAGATTCTCTATTTATATCTATAAATATACATATATAAATATATGTGAGTGTGTGTGTGTGTGTGTAAACTCACTTTCAGTTTTTTCCATCACTGAGAAATGTGTATGTACATTAAACACTGTCTCTATGTCCCAGATCTTGATATATTTTCATGGCCACCCCCTACATGAACCTCAAAAATAATACCATCACACTTGCCTTCCTATCTGATTACACTAAGGACAGCTCACCCAGTAGCAACTCTTGTTAAGGTAGAAAATACCTAATAGATTTACATATACTTTGTTTGTTACTCAGGGTGATAAACTATGTGCTAAACTATCCAAACTTTCTGTTTTTCTAAAAGAAACATGCAGAGAAAGTGATTTGTTGGCATAGGTTTGAGTGAAGTTTATAGGGGTGAAAATCAGATCTGCATGACTTACCTCTACCTACCTTTCAACATTCCCCCATATATTTCTACTATTTCTAGACACATAACCCAAGTTCCATTCAAACTGGTCCCTAAATTTACCCTTCATTTTTTATAGCATTTATACCCTTAGTTTAGCATATTCCCTCTGCCTTTCCCTCATCTCAAATTTGTATCTCTCAAAACTCTTTGTATCCTTAAAGAATACTTAAGCCCCATTCTGCTATTATGCCATGAAGCCCTTCCTGATTCTAATGAAATAAAATTGAAGAGCTCTTCTTTCATTATTCATTCACTGTTTTATTTTCCAGTCTCTCCTTTGGAACAGTGATTTTGACATAAAGGTCTGCCAAAGAAAGCATTCAACAAATGTTGAATAAATGTAATGAAGCTTAACTAAACACTGTTTTAGAATGTTCAGCTTCACATTAATGTGAAAGAATGACAGACACATGAACAGCAACTACAAATCATAATTGTTGATGGTAAACTTTCCCAAACAAAGTATATTTTATTTATGTCATCTGAATGCCATAGTGCTTAAAATTATGGAGTCCTTGACCTGGAGTACCATCTTCCTCAACAGGCTCAAACATCTGTAATGAAAAACTTAAAGCAGCACTGTGAGCTCTAAAACACACTCCTGCATAATACCCTCTTGCCTGCTCCTCTATCCATAGCTTTTAATTTCAAAGCAAAACAAACAAGGAAAAGAAAAATGGCCAATCCAGTTATAGGTAGAACCATGTCTACAGGTCAGAATAAGAAAAAGTTATTTATTTACCTACAATAAACATGAATGTTTAAGTAGATACAACAATGACTAGTATTACCTAGGATTAGCTTTATTTTATATTTCTTTGCTAGACTATTTTCAGCAGACCTAATAACTGAATTTTACCATAAGGAGTCACTTACGTGTTTTTAAAATTTAGGACAATAGGAACATATAATGTGAACAACTTCTTAGGATGTGAATAATCCCTTAAAGGCAAAGATTCTGTTGTATTAATCTTTGTAATCCTTTAGCCAAGCATAGTGCCTAGTACATGATAGTTGCTCCTTAAATGCTCTCGAATAGATATCCCCAACTTTTAAGAAGACATCAATTATTTACGCTAAGAGAAATCATCGCCACTAGACCTGCCTTAAGGAGTCCTAAATATGGAAACAAAAGGTCAATACTCACCATTATAGAAATACATGAAAGTATAAAACTCACAGGACTTATAAAACAATCATGCAAACAAGAAAGATAAAGGACTCAAATGGCAACACAACAGAATTCCACCAAACCACAAAGACAAACAGAGAAAAATAAACAAAAAATTCATAAAACAACTAGAAAGTAGTAAGATGACAGACAAAAAACCTCACATATCAATAATAACCCTATATGTAGTGGATTAAATGCTCCACTTAAAAGATACAAACTAGCAGAATGAATTAAGAAAACATCATCTGGTCAAGTGTAGTGGCTCATGCCTACAATCCCAGCACTTTGGGAGGCCCAGGTGGGAGGACCACTTGAGGACAGGAGTTTGAGACCAACCTGGGCAAAATAGTGAGACTTCATCTTTACAAAAAGTAAGAAAAATAAGCCAGGTGTGGTGGTGCATAGTCCCAGCTACTCATGAGGCTGAGGTGGGAGGATCACTTGAGCCCAGGAGTTTGAAGGTTCAGTGAGGTATGTTCCCACCATTGCACTCCAGCCTGGACAATAGAGTGAGACTCTGTTTAAAAAAAAAAAAAAAAAAAAAAAAAAAAAACATGATTCAACTATATAGTACATATAAGAAATTCACCTTACCTGTAAAGACACATATAGACTGAAAGTAAAGGGGTAGAAAGAGATATTCCACATAAACAGAAACCAAAAGTGAGCAGAAGTAGTTATATTTACATCATATAAAACATACTTGAAATAAAAAACAGTAAAAAAAAAAAAAAGACAAAGAACATTATATGATGATAAAGGGTTCAATTCAACAAGAGGATATAATAATTCTAAACATATATACACCAGTCACCAGAGCAGCCAGATTCATAAAACAAATATTGCTAGACCCAAAGAAAGAGATCGAAATATAATAATAGTGGGGATTTCAACATGCCACCCACAGCATTAGACAGATCATCAAGATAGAAAATCGTCAAAGAAACACTGAACTGAAATTGGACTTTAGACAAAGTAGACCTAACAATTACGGACAGAACATTCTACCCCTAAACCACAGAACATACATTCTTCTCATTAGCACATGGAACATTCTCCAAGATAGATCATATGTTAGGCCACAAATAAGTCTCAACAAATTTTTAAAAACTGAAATCGTATCAAGCATCTTCTTAGACCACAGTGGAATAACACTAGAAATCAATACCAAAAGGAACTTTAGAAACTATACAAATGTATAAAAATTATTGAATGATTATTAAAATTAAGATGGAAATTAAAATAAATTTGAAACAAATGAAAATAGAAACACAACTTAACCAAATCTGTGGCACATAGCAAATGCAGTGCTAAGACGGAAGTTTATACTATTGAATAACTACATCGAAAAAATAGAAAGACCACAAATTAACAACCTAATATCACACCTCAAGAAACCAAAAAAACAAATAAAAACCAAACCCAGGTGGGTATATACATACATAATGAGTGAGATGTGCACCATCTGGGGGATGGTCATGCTGGAAGCTCAGACTTGTGTGGGGAGGGGGAGAAAGGGCATTTATTGAAACCTTAAAATCTGTACTCCCATAATATGCCGAAATAAAAAAATAATAATAAAAATAAAGAAAAAAAAAAAACCCAAAGCCAGAAGAAAAAAAGAAATAAAACAGATCAGAGGTCAACTAAAGGAAAGAGACCAAGAAGAAATTACATAGAATCAATAAAATGAAAAGTGGCTCTCCAAAAAGATAAACAAAATTAATAAAACACTAGCTAGACTAAGAAAAGACAAGAGAAGTTACAAATAAACAAAATCAGAAATTAAAAAGGAGATATTACAACTGCTATCACAGAAATACAAAAGATCATCAGAGGCTATTATGAACAACTATATACTCATAAGCTAGAAAACCTAGAGGAAATGGACGAATTCTTAAAAACTTACGATATCACAAAATTAATCCAGGAACACATAGAAATCCTGAACAGACCATTAACAAGCAGTAAGATTGATTAAGTAGCAAAAAGTCCCCCAACAACAAAAAAAGCCCAGGTCCAGGTAGATTCAATGTTGTGTTCTAGCAGATATACAAAGAAGAACTAACACCAATACTCCCAAAAATGTTCCAAAAAAATCAAGGAGGGAATTTTCCCTAACTCATTCTATGAGGCCACTATCACTGTGATAACAAACCCAGACAAGGACACAACAAAAAAGAAAACTACAGACCAATGTATCTGATGAACAGATATAAAAATCTTCAACAAAATATTAGCAAACTGAATCCAATAGCATATCAAAAGGTAATATATTATATCAAGTGTGTTTTATACTAAGGATGCAAGGTTCAACATATGCAAATCAATAACTCTGATAAACACAAAAAAAACATAGACAAAAGGGACTTAACTAAAAAGCTTCTGCATAGCAAAAGAAATAATCATAAGAGTGAATAGACAACCTTGAGAAAGGGAGAAAATATTTGCAAATTACGTATCTGACAGGAGACTAATATCCAGAATTCACAAGGAACTCAGATAACTCAATAACAACAAAAACCCCAAATAATACATTAAACAGTGGACAAAGGACATGAAAAGACATTTTTTAAGATGAAACATACAAATGACCAATAGGTATACGAAAAAATGTTCAACATTACTAATCATCAGATAAATGCAAATTAAAACCACAATGAGGTATCATCTTACATAAATCAGAATGGCTATAATTAAAAAGAGAAAAATAATAGATGTTGACAAGAATGTGGAGAAAAGGGAATGCTTATACATTGTTGGTGGGAATGTAAATTAGTACAACCTATATGGAAAACAGTGTGGAGATTTCCCAAAAAACAAAACTTAGAACTACCATATGATCCAGTGATCCCACTACTGTGTATCTACCTAAAGATAAAAAAATCATTACATCAAAAAGCTACCTGCACTTGTATGTTTATCACAGCACTATTTACAATAGCAAAGATGTGGAATCAAACTAAGTATTCATCAGTGAATGACTAGATAAAGACAATGTGGTTTATACACACAATGAAATATTATTCAGCTATAAAAAAAAATCAAATCTTGTCTTTCAACAACATGGATGGAACTGAAGGTCATTAAGTAGAAAAGTAATATATAGAAAGATAAATACCACGTTTTCACTTATAAGTGGAAGCTAAATCATGTGTACACTTGGGCATAGAGTGTGGAATGATACACAATGGAGACTCGGAAGGGTGGAAGATGGGAGGGGGGGTGGATGATGAAAAATTAATTAATAGGTACAATGTATGTTATTGATACTCCAAAAAGCCCTTGATTTCACCACTCCACAATATATCTACGTAACAAAATTATACTTGTACCCCATAAATTTATACAAAAAAGACCCTACATGTTCTTACATAGAAAAAAAAGTCTTCCAATTAAAAAAAAAAGCTAATTCCTCACCATTTGAATTAAGAAAGCATATATACTTGGAAATGCATGCATTTATTATTCTGATATTAATATCAAAATGTATTGAAATATATTTACCCATTATATAATTCAGACACACCAGCAAATGGCTGATTTTCACAGTTGGCATAAATAAACACAAAACTCAGCATAAATGCAACTCCAGATGAGAACAACGCAAACTTCATTGTATTTTTACACGTCATTTTGAATTTTGAAACAAGGAAACCACCTAAAATCTGACCAAGAGCAGCTCCAGGAATTAAAACAGCCCCTAATGAGAAAGAAGACACAGACAGTGAGAAAACACACACATACATTCAGTAATTCATAACAACACTTGGAAAACATCAAAAACAACTACCAGTATGGTTTTAACATATAGAAGTATTCCTCTGATATAGAATTACATGCATAAATGACTTAATTCCATTAAATGAAGAATTACTAAAATTAATGTAGTGAACATTAAGATTAATTCTCTTAGCTTTATATATGCTTTGTCTCTCTCAAGTTCATACAATATGTTTGAAAATCAGAAACTTTTACCAATCAGTATTAAATTTAAATTTCAAGGAGTGGTATATTCCAAATTGTATATTATCTAATAAAAATTTAATGTAGTAAAGTAAAATTATTAGATTAAATTAGAACAAATAAAAAAAATGCTTTACCTCCGAGGGTAGCTGCAAAACTGGATGACAATCCAAATTGATTTTCTATAAATTTAGGTAAAAATGTAGCAAATCCAGTAGTAACTAAAGCTTCTGAAGAAGTTGATAAAACTAAACATATAAACACAGTATTCTTCACCAAATTCTGAAGAAAAAAAGTACAGTTCAACAAATGAATAACTATGATTGTACAGCACTAGAAAGTTACCATGATGGAATAGCAAAATTTTTAATAAACACAATATAATCATCTGCAAAATTTTAGCATTTTCTCCAGCACAAAAATATAACTATGAATAATTAGTAGATTTATATATACAATGATGAAAAAATTGTATATATGGAACACCTACACAGATGATTCTGGCTCTTTAGAGATATCAGTCAGAATGGAGATCCTATAGAGATCTCAGTCAGAATGGAGATCTGTAAGTAAGAGGCTATAAGGATTAAAAAAAACAAAGCAATGTTGAGCAATGCATCTTGATGGTAATATAAATTGGAATTTACAAAATAAATTAAATGGAAATATATGAAATAGAACAAACCTACTATAAAAGAAAATAATAGTAGTTGGAATTAAAACTTATGAACAATCTCAGCGAAACACAAGAATGTTCATGTATTGGTGGCAGAGTTGAAAGGCGGGCTGAGTGGACAAGTAAAAACATTTTAAGGCTTTCATTTGACAAGAAGGAAAAAAAGTAATGAAAAGCAAATAATATCATATCTTGAAAAGGTAAAATTATAAACTTCTCTATGAATAAAGCTTTTTATGATGCTCAATAGAAAGACTGTTTTGTGCTAAGTACAACCAAATAGATGCTAACACTTGTTTCTTAGCTTCAAAACAAGTTACCACCAACTACCACCTTTTTCACAAGGGAGAAATATCAGTTTGGCATTCTCAAACATATATTAACAATTCAATGATAATTGATGAATCCATTACATAAGGGAAATGTTATGGAATAATACCTATAGTGCTAATGAAAAACCACTGAATATTGATATTGCTAAGAAGGTAACTCATCCTCTTTCAACCATTCTACTCTGGAATAATTTTCATTTGCTCAAAGGACAATAAAACTAAATCTGAAGAATAGTTTATAAGAGTTAGAATTGTAGTAAACAAGAATGTATTATGAAAAGATTTTTATGTGTGTGTATATATATGTCTGTGTTTATGTGTGTGTATTCATACAAATGGGGTTATTTATGCATGTATGTAATAAACACACATCTACATATATGTACCTATGATTTGTGTGTGTGTGTGTGTGTGTGTCAGAGACAGAGAGAGACAAAATAGTTTTATTTTACCTTCAGTGCAGCTGGAAAATCTTTAATACTTTTTCCAAAATTCTCATCTGTATGTTGCAAGGAAATACTCTTATTCTGATGAGCCTGGGAAGTTTTTCCAGCTTGAATTTTTGCTGTACCTAAAAAAGTAGTAAATGCACTTGCTTTGTCACTTCTTTATTTAAAAAAAAATGCTTACTTTTTAATTGACACATACTTCCACAAGTATATAAATTCCAGAACATAAGAGGCCAGTTCCTTTGTCAACAAAACTGTGCAAATATCTAGGTAATCAGGCTGTCCTAAGAGGTAGAGTTCATTACCACATAGGAAGTTCCAACCAGTCTAAACATTAAAATGAGACAATTTTACTCTAATCTTATATCTAAGCTCTTCAATTAAAATCTCTTAATTTTTTTTTTTGAGACAGAGTCTTAAGCTTACTCTGTTGCCTAGGCTAGAGTGCCTTGGTGTCAGCCTAGCTCACAGCAACCTCAAACTCCTGGGCTCAAGCGATCTTACTGCTCAACCTCCCAAGTAGCTGGGACTACAGGCATGTGCCACCATGTGTGGCTAATAAAATCTCTTAAAACTTTTTATTCCTTTCAAACGGTTTCCTTTTTTATCCTTTATATATTAAAGTACATTCATGACTTTTTTCTTTTACTCTTTTTAGTTCTAACATGCTTAGCAGATGATATATTCACCATCTATTATCATGTTCCTTTGATTTTTAATAATGGTACTATGAATAAATCTGAGAAAACAGTCAATATATGGAATGATAAATTGAATGAAAAATCAATCAGAAAGTAATGGAGTCCACTTACTTCTAGTCTGCCCACTTTCTTTTGCCAATTTCCAAAAGTTAATCATCTATCTTGTTGCAAATGACAATAGAAACAACTAAATGCCTTCAACCTAGAGAAAAATACTTCTACAGGTATATATTTTAACTACACAATTATATAGAAGCAAGATTGCATAGAGAAAAATGGGTATTCTTTTCTATTAACCTTTTCTTTTTGGACAGAGTGTCTAGTATTATAATGCAGTAAAAAATGAGTATACTACAGCATGACTTTGGTGATAATTAAAAACTATAAGCTGTACTTCCAACTATAAATAATTAAAATGAATAACTTAAGGCAGATTGAAATTAGTGACTAATGAATACAAACTAACAGTTTAAAAGATATTGTGGGCCAGGCACAGTGACTCACACCTATAATCTCAGTGCTTTGGGAGGTCAAGGCAGGAGGATAGCTTGTGGCCAGAAGTTCAAGACCAGCCTGGGCAACATAGCAAAACCCATCTCCACAAAATTTTTTTAAAGTTTAGCCAGGCATCATAGCATGTGCCTGTAAGTCCTAGCTACTCAGGAGGCTGAAGCAGGATGCTTACTTGAGCCCAGGAGTTCGAGGTTGCAATGAGCTATGATCATGTCACTGCACTCCAGCCCAGGTGACAGAGCAAGACTCTGTCTCGAAAAAAAAGAGATATTGCACCTTCATACACATAAAGCAGGATTCCAGATAAAACCTCTAAGAAATAAATTGAACAAATAGTAAGGAGGTGAATATGCACACAGCTTTATTGATTATTAATTGGAAATATAGAAAATCCATGAATATTAAGATTGCTACTCAATATTTCCTAAAATGAAGATAGATATTCAAAAGTTTGCATAAGCAGACAGTTGAGATTCTATAAAACAAATAGGGTGAATCTATGGTTCTTATTAATTATACAGAAAACGACACTTGGCTTAGAATTAGAATAAAACTCTCCTGTTTTAAAGAAAACACGTTTACCTGGTAAATGTTTTGGAAAGCAAGAAAAAGGTATTATCAAAGACCAAGCAAAGATCCAACATATAAGAAATCCAATCCACCAAGCTCCCAACCATCGTGGATCATCCTCAGTGACATCAGGGCTAAATTATATAAAAACAAGAGGTGAAAGTCAACTCTACCTTGTTAACTAAAAACTCAGTTATGACAATCATATACTATACTTCAAGTGCATATAGTACAATATTATTATAAAATATCCAAAATTTTAATAGAGCCATTGTGATAAATAAGAAAATAGGTAGGCAGGTATAAATGAGAGTTATAATAATGGTTACAAAGTATTTTAAAATGACAAATATGACATAAAAGTTTAAAATATTTCATAGTAAATATTTTAATAAGTATGATAAATATTTGAAAAGATACACAGAATTTCTGAACATTCTTTAACCTTGGCTAAGTTTTCTCCACTATTGTATTAAATTAAATACAGAGATCACAGAAAATCACTGATCTATGTTAAAAGCTCATACACTGTGCTTCAATTATGGCATTCCTTTCAATGTAAAATTATTCTTAAAGTCATTTATTAACAGTTTTTTATAATGGTTCTCATATTTTAATATCAATAGGCCCTTTCAGAAAACACACCACTCCTACAACTCATGCAATTTTCCACTGAAATTAAAATGTCCTTTCTTAAAACTCTGACTCTCTGCTTCAAGAGCTTCTTGTGCACAACTTTTTATAATCTCTAAAAGATTAACCTAGGACTAAAAAGGCTCAGAGAACCAATCACATACCCATGACCACATTTTCTTATTCATGGTCGTATAAAAGATTGTGCAGTTATATTCCCAGTGGCAAGATGAGAAAACATGGCCTCACCAAAGGCCACTAAATTCTCTATTCAGGAAAAAGAAAAGGTAACTCAGTAGTTAAGAGTGGGGGTTTTGGAGTCAAAAATATATACTTCACATCTTGGCCAAAAGATAGCTTATGAAATAAGTGAACACACAAAAAATCATTTGTATGGAACACAGTATAGGATAAATAAATATTACCTATTATCACCCTTCATTTTTGGATACAGTGGCATACTTGGATCTCTCTGACATTATCAGAGCTACTATAGAACTTATTCTGAGAATCATAGACCCTTGAGACTTTTCAGGCTATCTGCCCCCAAATACAACTATGGAAAACATAACTTATTTGTATTGAATTCTTGTTTTTGAAAATGCAAGGTGTCCTACATATGTATTTTTAAAACTGTCATCAACTGACTCTATTGAAAATCTTCATTTATGAATAAATACATTATTACACTAAGATGGTATGGCATTGATACATGGAGCAACGCAGCCAAAATAAGGCATTTTATAAGCATTATGTGTATTCAGTTTTGTTTCCTGAAAAATCCCTCATACTGTACTGAAGAAGGACTGCAAAAATATTCTGTCTATGATGTTAGCATTATTAAAATAAATTTAAATAAAATAAAAATAAATACTGTCTTGCCTTGGTCCCATAGCGACATCAATGTACATGGTTAGCAGTTGTCCTCCCAACACATAGCCAATAGCAGGACCTAAGATTGACATAGCATAGCCAATTCCTAGAGAAGAACAAAGTCATTGAATATAATCATGTATACAGCTTTGCTTTGCATGGCTAACAACAGTGAAGAAGAACAAATGTTTTACCATAGAAAAATCTAAATGAATAGACATCAAAATTACACATATTTTTACTAAAAATATGCCATTTGAATGGTATCGTTTGGTCAATGGTCAAGGCAAGGAAACTAAAATATATGACTCAATGTAAAAGCTGTTTGATTATAATGATGGTTATAATAAAATCAAAAATAATAAATATATGAAAAGTTATGTTAACTGGTGGCAGAGGTAGTATTAACATGTTCATTGTATCCTTTATTCATAGTGATAATATATCATGGAAGAAAACAATGTAAAACAAGAAGCCTCTTCCACTCTGTACAACTGGAGAGCATTCTTTATTTTACACTACAGAAACTGACTTCAAAACCTGGATCTTCCAAGAAGTCTATTTCTTAGATAAAAGCCATTAGTTTAAACCTCTTGCTCTTCGTGATTCTTCTCATTTTGACTTGCCTCAGGATTAAACTAAGCTTATTTCTGTCAGAAATTCAAAACTTTGCCATATATACCTTTTAATTTTTACAGAATGAAATTTATTTATTTTGACCAATCATTGTCTTTTCATTGTTGTTACTGTTTTTTCTTTAAGCTTCCAAGTATTTCGGGATGTCACTTGGATATAATTTCACCTTTTCTTTCATTTTTAGTAGACACATAATAATTGTACATATTTATAGGGTACACAGTAACATATTAATATATCTATATAATGTGTAATGATCAAACCAGAGTGATAAGGATACCCATCACCTCAAACATTTACCATTTGTATGTAATGGGAACATTCAAAATCCTCTCCTCTAGTGTTTTGAACATATCCTATAAATGATTGCTAACTATATTCACCCTGCAGTGATATAGAACATTAGAACTTATTCTTCCTAATGTAATTTTGTATTCATTAACAAAATCCTCCCTATGCTTTTCTCCTCTCTACCTTTCCCAACGTTTAATAACCATAATTCTACTCTATTTCTATGCACTGAATTTTTTTAGTTCCCACATACAAGTAAGAACATGTGGTATTTATCATTGTGTGCCTGATATTTCACTTAACATAATGTTCTCCAGGCTCATCCATGTTGCTATGAAGGATAGAATTTCATTTTTATAACTGCATAGTATTCCACTGTGTATATATGCCACATTTTCTTTATCCATTTATCTGTTGATGAAGATTTAGGTTGATTCCACATCTTGGCTATTGTGAATAGTGCTGCAATAAACATAAAAGTGCAGATATCTTTTCCATATACTGATTTCCTTTCCTTTGGATAAATACCCAGTAGTGGGATTCCAGGATCGTATGGTAATTCTACTTTCAGTTGTTGAGAAACCTCCATACTATTTTCCATAATTGCTGTACTATTTTACATTCCCCCCAGCAGTGCATAAAAGTTCCCTTTTGTATATGTACTTGGCAGCATTTTTTTTTTCATTTTGGAAATAGTCATTCTAACTCAGGTGTAATAATATCTCATGTGGTTTGGAATTGCATTTCTCTGATGATTAGTGAAGTAGAACTTTTTTTTATATATTCATTGGCCATTTGCATGTCTTGTTTTAAGAAATGTCTATACAGATCTTTTGCCCATTTTTTAATCAGATTTTTTTCTTTTGTTCAGTTGTTTGAATTCCTTGTATAATCTGGATATCCATCCCTTCTCAAATGAATAATTAGTAAATATTATCTCCCATTCTACGGGCTGTTTTTTCACTCTTGATTATTTCCTTTATTGTACAGAAGCTTTTTAGTTTGATATAGTCCTATTTGTCTATTTTTGCAAAACCTCAGCTCCAACCAATGTCCAGAAGCATTTCCCCTCCGTTTTCTTTTTTTTTCTTTTTCTTGAGACAGAGTCTTGCTTTGTTGCTCAGGCTCGAGTAAGTGCCGTGGTGTCAGCCTAGCTCACAGCAACCTCAAACTCCTGGGCTCAAGCAATCCTCCTGCCTCAGCCTCCTGGGTAGCTGGGACTGTAGGCATGTGCCACCATGTCCAGCTAATTTTTTTTTTCTATATACATTAGTTGGCCAATTAATTTCTTTCTATTTATAGTAGAGACAGGGTCTCGCTCTTGCTCAGGCTGGTTTCGAACACCTGACCTCGAGCAATCTGCCCACCTTGGCCTCCCAGAGTGCTAGGATTACAGGCATGAGCCACCACGCCTGGCCTGTTTTCTTATACTTATAGTTCTATAGTTTCAGGTCTTAAATTTAAGTCTTTAATCCATTTTTAGTTGTTTTTATATATGATGAGATAGGAGTCTAGTTTAATTCTTCTGCATATATGGGTGTTGAGTTTTCCCAGCACCACATATGAATGAAACTGCCCATTTCCCAGTTATGCTCTTTGCACCTTTATCGAAAGTTAGTTGTCTGTTAATACATGGATTTCTGTGTTTTGTATTTTGTTTCATTGGTCTATGTCTGTTTTGATACCAATACCATGCTGTTTTGATTAAATTTTGAGGTCTGATAGTATGATGCCTACAGCTTTGTTCTTTTTGTTCAATATTGTTTTGGCTATACAGCTTTCTATTTTATGATGCAGGCATTTATTGCTTTAAACTTCCCTGTTAGTGCTGCTTTTGCTGTAATCAATAGGTTTAGGTATGTTGTGTTTCATTTTCATTTGTTTCAATAAATTTTTTAATTGGCTTCTTAACTTCTTCATCTATCCATTGGTCACTCAGGAGCATGTTGCTTAATTTCCATGTATTTGTACAGTTCCCAAAGTTTCTCTTGTTATTGATTTCTAGTTTTATTCCACTGTGGTATGAGAAGACACTTGATATGATTTCAACTTTTTAAAATTTGTTGAGATTTGTTTTGTGGCTTAATATATATCCCAGATAATGTTCCATGTATGGAAGAGAAGAACATTTATTCTGCAGCTATTGGATGAAATGTGATGTTCTGTTAGGTTCATTTATTCTCTACTACAGTTTAAGTCTGATATTTCCTTGTTGATTTTCTGTCTAGATCATCTTTCCAGTGCTGAAAGTGGGGTATTGATGGCCCCAACTACTACTGAACTGGGATCTCTCTTTATAGCCCTAATTATGATTTGCTTTATATATCTGTGTGCATATAGATGTTGAGTGCATATATGATTATAATTGTTCTATCATTTTGGTGAACTGATCTCTTTGTCATATAATAACCTTTGTCTCTTTTTTATATTTTTTGACTTATAGTCTATTTTGTCTGACTTAGGTCTAGGTACTTCTGCCTGCTACTGGTTTCCATTCTTGTGGAATATCTTTTTCCATCCCTCCACTTTAAATCTATTTGTGACTTTCTTGAAGGTAGTATATTCTCATATCTTTGAGGGGTTTTTTTGTTTTGTTTCATTTTTAATCCATTCAGCCAGTCTATATCTTTTACTTGGGGAATTTAAACCATTTACATTCAAGGTTGTTATCATTGATAGGTGAGAACTTATTACTGTCATTTCGTTAATTGTTTTATGATTATTTTGTTTATCCTTTCTTACACTCATATTGTTTATCTTTGCAGTTTGGTAGTTTTCTGCAGTGTTACTGTTAATTCCTCTCTCTTTCTCATTAAGTATCTGCTTTACCATTGAGTTTTGTACTTTCATGTATTTTCATGATGGTTGATACTGTCCTTCTGCTTCCAGATGTAGAACATCCTTAAGCATTTTGTGTAGAGTTGGCTTAGTGATGATTCATTCCCTCAGTTTGAGCAACTTGCTTGTCTGAGAAAGACTTTGTTTCTTCATTTCTGAAGGATAGCTTTACTGGGTATAGCATTCTGGGTTAACAGGTTTTTCTTTCGGCACTTTAAATACATTATCCTATGTTTTCCTTGGCCTGTAAGGTTTCTGCTGAGAAATCTGCTGTTAGTCTGATGGGGATTCCCTCATATGTGACTTGACCCTCTTTTCTTGCTGTTTTTAGAATTCTTTGTATTTGACTTTTGACAGTTTGGCTATAATATGCCTTGGAGAGGACATTTTTGGGTTGAATTTATTTGGGGATCATTGAGCTTCCTACATCTGGATGTCTATTTCTCTCCTAAGACTTGGGAAATTTTCAGCTAGTATTTCAATAAATATATTTTCGATGCCTTTTCCCATCTCTTCCCTTTCTGGAACTCCCAACTGCAAATATTTGTTTACTTAATGGTGTCCCATATATTACATATACTTTCTTTATTATTTTTCCTTTTTTTTT
>VSMD01021838.1:0-23956 GCA_008750895.1 Mirza zaza
CACACACACACACACACACACACAAAAGGAGTCTTTTAAGGATTTTTGAGTTGGGAGTCCAATTTAAGAAAGAGGTCAAACGCTGTGAACAAAAGACTTAAAAAAGAATCGGAAAAGAAGAAAAGAAAGAAAGAAAGAAATCAAATGCCATGAAAATCCAGGAAGCTGTGAAGGAAAAAACAAAAATAAAAGGAACACAAAGGACCTGAAAACACATTCCACCAATAGAATAAGAAGAGAAAACATATGTGGCAAACACTGTCAGAACCCTCCCAATTTCCCCTCTGCATTCATTTCCACACACCTGAAGTCTACTTAACTACAAATATCTGCAACTCTCTGCTTGAGGGTTTTTCTGGTTAGGAACTATGCTTTGGCTTTGTTCAGGGCAGGTCAGAAGTGCTGAAAAGCTAATATCCCCAGAAGCATCATTCAGTGAGGGAAAATAGTCGATGGATAAATAACCCACTCATTGCCCAACAGTTCTGAACTGCCTCCCAAGTTCCCAGTATGACTGAGCTGTTAGGTGTTCACTGGTAACTGATTTGATGATGCACCCTTTATCAACTTCTTCCCTGCTCTGTCTCACTGCCCCACTTTCCAAGGATCAAGTCTCCAGGAGATAAACTACCTGTGCTCAATTCCTTATCTACTTCTGAGGAAACACAAACCATGACAAACATATTTTCTTTTCCAAAATCTTCCTTTAACACAATAGTTCTTGAACTTATTGGTCTCAGGACCACTTTGCACTATTAAAAAATATTGAAGATCCCAAAGAGCTCTTACTTATATAATTTATATCTATTAATATTTCCCTATTATAAATTAAAACAGATAAAATTTAATATCTATTAATTCATTTAGAACCAATAAACCACTATATGTTAACGTATTATTTTATATGAAAAATATATTCTCCAAAACAAAAAAGTTAGTGAGAAGAATTACTTTAATTTATATATTTTTAAATTGCTTTAATGTTTGGCTTTATAGAAGATACCTGGATTATCGTATCTGCCTATGCCTTCAATCTATGGCAAAATCACAGGTCATGCAGCTCTCTGCAAAATTTGTGAGATAACAAATTAAAAAAACAAAGAACATCTCAGCATTATGAACATAGTTTTGACAACATGTACCCCCTGAAATAGCCTCACACATTGAGAACCACTGCTTTAGCATAGCAGGTTCCTATAAGCAAAGATAGCCAAGACACAACATTTAAGTTAAAAGAAGGAAAGAGTGGAAATCAATGAATGAACAGAGAATATGATTCTGTGATTATCAACATGATAAAAGAGACAAACTACACTGAGAATTTGGAGCACTCATTGGTTCAAAGCATTTCTTTAACAAAGAATTACCTAACACATGTGTTCCCTCTTCTACTACTAGATACCAGTTCCCTTGGAATAGTTTAATTGCTGGACAGTCTTCAAAACACTCCACAGATAATAGCCAACTTTGCTTTTTTCTATCCTAAGCAGCTTCCAGTGGACAGAGTACTTTTCATTAATAAGCAAACAATATATCCTTTGGCTGAACAAGCAAGGCCAAATGAAAAAGCAAAATGCAAAAAGGTCAAAGAGCATATTTCTTTATTACTATAGAAACAAACTAATGAGGATTGGAAAAGTGAAAAATAAGAAATCATTCCCTTTCTGGAACTTCATGCTCAGCCATACTGACCTGTCAGCACCTTGCACTTTCGGGGTACTCTTTGTTACCACCGGGTTTTCACATTTCCAATCCTACTCATCTATCCTATCAGGCCTCCACTGAACATCACTTCTTCAAAGGAACTTTTCCTGACTCCTAAACTAAGTTATGCCTCTCTGCCATATGGCCCCACAATTTTCAAGGCCCTTACCTTACAGTGACCACGTAATTTATCATCCAAATGCTATTTTGAGAATGAATGTGGAACTAGTAGTTATGCTGAGACAATAAGCAACACAAAGAATGTACTGTCATCCTACCTATCAGTTTATCTTCCCTGCTTGAGTAAGAGCTTCATGAGCAGAGGGTATGAGTCTATATTGTGTAACAACTATTCCCGCAACACTTAGCTCAATGCTCAGAACATGACAGGTGTGTTCTGACCTCTTGCTCTCAATAACTGAGTTTTTATAATACAAATTAATTTGAAAAAGGAAAATCTTATCCAAACAAAATGAACTACCCTATTTCCTCCCAAATCCCAATACTTCTCTGTTCCACACTTTTAATCATGACCTCTTGTCTTATGTTTACTCATGCCTCCGCCTTCCTAAACACCCCCCTCCATCAGAATATAAACTTCATGAGAGCAGAGGATGTCTGCTTTATTCATTGCTGTTTTCTCAGGACCTAGAACAGTGACTACTCACCACAGACACTTAACATTCAATATGTGCTCAATGAATGCTGTCCTCTCTACCTTGCCCTGCCTATCTCCACCTGAAAACCAAGCCACATAATCTATGAAGCCTTCTCAGATAGTACCAGTAAGAAATAATCTCTCTTCTTCCATACACAATAATATTTTATATCTTTCTTAAAATACCTTCTGTACTTTACCTTGTGCTAAAATTATGTGTCTTATCATATATCATTCTTCTTGGTATGCCCCACAGCATCCTAGCACCATGTCTGGTACACAGTATCTACAGAACAAAGATCTATCAGAGTAAACTGATAAATAATAATATTACATACAATTATGGGCATATACAGTATCAGAAACCTGATACCATGCTAGTTATCTAGAGAACCTTCTCATTCATGTATACATCCCTAGCCCAGGCCATTACCATTACAACTCCATCTACTCAGCATCTTCCGCTTGCAAAGGGTATTTTGTCAAGAGTAAGTATCTTTCTTAACTGTTTTGATTCATTTCTCAACACTACAGGTTGTGAAATAAAAGTAAAGTCCTTGATCCTGTGCTTTTAGGTTTTGTGCCCAAACAGGGATGGGGAACATGTGGCCTTCTGGATCCTTGACTGCAGCCTTTTGACTGAATCCAAATTTTACAAAACAAATCCTTTTATTAAAAGGGGCACAGCAGAGAAAGATGAAGCTTTTTCGGCCTCCTATGGTGCCTTAAAAAAAAAATCTTGAAATCAGAAGGCTGTGAGTTCCCCCCTCCAGGCACTATATTTAAAAGGATCCTCAATTATGCCCACCTGTAGGTCTTACATACCAGTCAATCACGCATGCTGTTTTCCCCAAGTGGAATATCCTTTATTATTTTCTATGCAAAAAGCAGTTACACTTCTGCATCAAAATTCTAAGTCTTACTCCTCTTTCTGGAGGCCTTCCCAAGCCTCTGTTTTGAGTCACTTTAGTTGGTCTAACAAATTAATTACTTAGTACTTGCTCTGTCATTTATAATCACAATTATGTTACTTAATTACATAAGTCTGAATTAAATGTAGGGAATTTTCTTTTAAAATCAAGGACAACAGAATATGCATATATGAAAAGAAATTTGACTCAGTGTTGAAGTCTTCAGCATAGCAAATACTAGTGACAGACAGAGTAGTTGTACACAGCACAGACACTGAAGGCAGACTGAGTTCAAATCTTAGCTTTGGTACTTATTAGTAACCTCAGAGAACTTATTTAACATCCATGTTCATCAGCAGTTTCATCATTTTGAGTTATTTAAAAAAATTACATGAGTAAATATGCATAAAATCCTTTAAAAAGCATTTGGCACATAAACTCAATATAATTTTCTATTATTATTATTACTACTACTACTACTGTTATTATTGTTGTTACACTGTTAGGACTTCAGTCCTCTTACTTTATAGCTGAGGATACTGAAGCTCAAAAAATTTAACAACTTGCAGAAAGTCACAAGATCTAGTAAGTGGTAACGCCAGAAAAGAAACACAGGATTCCTGTAGAAGAGTCCATCTGTCTCACCGCTTTATTCAATATTTTTTCAATATCTTGAAAAATACTGAAACTTTATTCAATATTTTTTAGGTTTTCAGGACCATTAAATGATAAAGTGATAAGAAGATGAAAGAAATTTTTAAAAGGAAAAAGACATTAATAAACTCAAGAATTAAGAAAAAAAGAAAGAAATACTATATTAACAGAAAAGAGACCATGAGCTTATATTCATGTAAATGGAGGGAAAAGGGAAGTGTTCCACACAATGGAGCTAAGAATATTAGGTTGGAGATTACTATCAGGCTTTATTTTTCATTTAGGACATAAAGATGTTCTTACTTGCATTTTAAAAAATCACTTGTCTTTAGCAATGTAGAAAGACTTTTCTGTTCCATCAAAGGCTCATCTCTTTCAAAAAGTCAAAAATATGTGAAATATTTTGACTTTTTACATAAAATTCTGATGCTGTTTACACATGAACAAAAGAAATCACAAATATAATAAGGTACTTTTAGGAATGTCAACGTATTTACTGTCTACATTTAAAACTCCTTTTCACTTTTAAAAATTTTCAACTTATAATGCTGTCTGGTTTTTGAGAAAACTTTAAATGTCTAAAGGTCATGATCAGGACCATCACTATTTGACCATCCAAGGCATTTCTTTAGGGCTAACTTAATAAAAATACTATTACATAACCTTTCACCCTCCCCCCCAAAAAACCTCTAAATGAAGAAAATTGTGTTTTGTAAGAACATAATCATTCAGAATATTTGTTAAATAATATCTGTTCCCCCATTATATGTACTTTGCTAATAGCTGGTCTCTTTCTACAGGTTTCTCTCCTACAGTGGCAACTAATACACAGCTCAGGCCAAAATAAATACCAATATTACTAACCGAAAAGTTCTGGTACTGTTATGTATATTTTGTGGAACTGCATCACAAAGGGAAATTTTTGATGTTTTTACGTTTTAAACTTAAAATGAAGATAAAAAAGATAAGCAGTAGAAAATGAATAATGTATATATCCAAAATGTACATTCAAGAACACATACTTTTATGATATGAATCCTGTATGTATTCAGACTTCTACTATAAAACTGACAATATAGTGCCGGGGGAAAAAGGGATGATTATCAGAAATAAAGAGGAATTGCTCTAAGGACTATAAAACAAGGTAATAGGATAAAAGGCAGGCTTAACATCCAAAAGCAATGCACAACTGACAACCCAATTCCAACTTCCAAAAATAACTATTGTTACAGGAACTTCAGAAGAAAGCAAATGGTAGAGAGGATCACAATTCTTCAGCCCTTCAAACTATGTATCTTTCCAAATTGCTTAATGATGTTTTTGTTTTAAAAAAAAATATGGATTTTTCTCCTTCAATTTGGACAATCAATGCTAAATATTTTTACCCCACATTTTCTTACAATGTCCATATAGCTAAGTCTGTTTTAAAAGGCAAAGGCAGGAGGGCAGAAAGTGACATGTGTTTCCCTCTCAAATGATTACATACAGCTTATCAACATTTTAGTCTTAAATTTATCTAGTTCTGTTACCAAAAGACTATGTCAGCAATACTAAACTTCAACTTCTTAAACTCTGGTTTATGTAAAGTCAAAAATTGTTCTAGCCTAAGAGTTCATTCTATATTCCTTGATAACTGGCTTACTAAAAATTCCCTCCACTGGCTCCCATAAATCTTTCTGACTAAATCTCGTTGCTGCTATATCTTATGGACTCACATGATCCCAACTTAACTCCAGTATGAGTTTTTTATCTTTGAGGCTCAAAAGTTTTATCCCTTTACTAGGAATGGGCATAGAACAAATTCATTTGACCAAACATTTATTCAGTTTCCTTCATATTATTCTATTTTCTTTGCCCCGCTTTATTTTGCAATCACATACTGATATCCATTATACAGTACAAAAAATCATAACACCAGAGATACAAACATATTTTCTCTGCCCTTATGGGGATCATAGTCCAATAGAGGAGGCAAGTATAAAACAACTAATTTCTATCAAGTGTGAGAAATTCTATAAAAGAGCTTTATAAAAATTCTACAAGAACACAAAAGGGGAGAGAGGCTTCACAAAGTGGTTAACATTTGAAATAGGTTCTTGAATGTCTTGAAGAACAGTAGGGTAGGATGGGGGGGAGGGGTGTGTGTGTGTGTGTGTGTTTTAGCTGAGATGCTAGAATTGTAGAATGTATGAGAAAAGCTCAAGGGTAGTGTTAATGTCTGACTAGCAACCAAAATTTTGGCTAAAAATTTGTTAAAATATACAACTTAGGATATCAGAGCTTCTTTGCTTATTCATTCTTGCAAATTAATTTTAACCTTGAATTCACAAGAATTATCTTACAAACAATACACACACAACTTAAAGATATTGTGTATAAAGTAACTAACTACTGCATGGATAGAAGCAGGAAAAGGCATTTTGAAAACAATGAGGAAAATTCAATGTAAACAGACTGATCATCTGCAATGGAAGGGAATAGTTGTATCACACAAAACGAGTCCTCAATGTTGTAGATGCAGAGGAAAGAGTAAATTAAATAAATTAAAACTTAAGAGTGCAGGATTCAGTCTCAGACAATAGGTATGTCCTAATTATGACAAAACCTTTTACTTAATTCCTAAACTGCCCACCTCCCTCAAGATTAAATAAAATAATGGGTCTAAAAAATGTTTTGAAAAATATAAAAGGCTACATAAATAAAATCTTACCTTCATTATGGTTATACTTGCTATATTGGAAATGAATTTTTATAACCTATATTTCGAACACATTTGGACTAAATATATAATAAAGAGTTCTTACCCGTTCTACAGATCGCGCCCTCTTCTTTGGCCGAGTAGGCAGCGCATCTTCCTTCGGATTCGTATCTATTGCCCAATAGGATCCCTAAAGATAAAGAAGTAAGTTCTATTAACAGTATACTATAGCAACCCAATAACATTAAAATGGATTTTTATAATCCTCTGCTCCAAAAGCAAACATTTTGCAGATACGACAATGGGAAAGTAGCATGAGAAGAAACACTAATTTTGAACTGAAAAAAGTAAACTTTATATGAGGGGGAAAAAGTCCACTTGTAACTAGATTAAAAAGAAAACAATCATAAGCTGAAGAACCCACGTCCAAGAACTTTTGCCACATTCAATTTAAAAGAGAAATGATCAACCACATTTTCATATATAATAATTCTCAACTGAATTATTGATAACTACATCATATGTTAAACTGTAAAAGATTTTTATGCTAAAGATACTATAGTTTCTGTACCCTGGCATGTCACTGCTTGAACATATTTTATATAATAAGTGCATCTTGAGAAGCAATGGTCTGTACATAAATCTTGTACTGCTTACTCTGTCTTAATTTAACTATTCTCTTTCACTTTTTGATACAAGTTCTCACACCATTTATTTAAAAATACATATTGAGCACCTAACTGTGTTCCAGGCATTCAGAAACTGTGACTCCAAAAAAAAAAAAAAAAAAAACATCTATTTTGACAAACATAGATCACATAGTTTGCACATATTATACAGACAAGGAGACCAAAGCTCAGAAAGATGAAGTGGCTTGCCCAACCAAGGATATGAGAGCCAGGACCAGAACCAAGGTCTTGATTCTTAGTTCCTATCTCCCTCAATTATCCTGTTTCTCTCTCTAAATATACCCACATTTGGGGAAAGAGGACAAAAAAGGGGGAGTTTCATCATCCAGTCACTGCTGAGGTATTTCTATATATTATCTTTTCAAAGTGGTCACTGCATTTCAGCTAATAAGTCTACCAGACCTGACATAAACTTATCAAGAACCATGTAAAATGCAGATGCTACAAAAACCACTAAAAATGAAAACAATGATATCATGAATAGGTTTAGCTAACAAGTTTCAAAATAAACCAAGTAGGAAAAAAATGCATACTGAGTTATTAAAAAATTAAAAATAAAACAGGAGAGTAAATACCAAAACTCACTGGACAACTTTATGGAAATGATAAATGCCATTGTTTAGTTTTGTTTTGGATGAGTATGTTTATGTGTATTAATCTGGGAAAACTATTCAGTGTCCAAACTTCAGACTGATTTGTTACTAAACATTTCAATGAAACTACAAAAACAAAACAAAACCTAAATAGACTGTATCTGTTCTTCCACACAAAATACAATTGGCTGTGGCTTGTTACAAATAGATCAACAGAGAAAAGAAATTATTCATAATCATAGTACTATCCATTAGGTTCTCTCTCTCCTGAATGCCAAAATGCAAATACTAATGATTGAAATGATTCATAAAAGCGACTTTGAAATCTTCCACATCCATAGACATGCAGGCAGGCAGACACACACACACACACACATACATACATAAATAACAAGTACAGGTTGAATACTCCTTATCTAAAATGCTTGGGACAAGTCTTCCGGATTTCAGATTTTGATAATAGACATGCTAATGTGTGTGAACTGGTATCTCATTGTGGTTTTGCTTTGTGAAAGGCAATTTTAAGGTCCCTTTATCCAAATGTGTAAGTTCACAGATCAAACTCAGGTACCAGGTTAGTCAGAGCCATTAGGTGTATGATTCCACAACCACTTTCAACTCAGATCTTGGAATATTTGTGCATACATAATGAGATATCTTGGGGATGGGACTGTCTAAACTTGAAATTGATTAATGTTTCATATATGCCTTATACCCATGGTCTGAAGGTAATTTTATACAATAATTTTAATGATTTTGTACCTGAAACAAAGTTTTGATTGCAACCCATTACATGAGATCAGGTGTAAATTTTCCACTAGTGGCATGATGTTGGCGCTCAAAAAGTTTTGGATTTTGGAGCATTTTGGATTTCAAGTTTTTGAATTAGGGATGTTCAACCTGTATCAGTGAGGATGGGGAGACACTGAAACTCTTGTGTATTGCTGGTAGGAATGTAAAATGGTGCAGCCACTCTGGAAAGGGTATGGCAGTCCCCCAAAATATTAAACAGAATTATGAAATGATCCAGCAGGTCCACTTGTGGATACAGACCCAAAAGACTTGAAAGCAGGAATCAAACAAGTATTCGTACACCCATGTTCACAGCAACATTATTCACAATAGCCAAAAGGTGGAAGCAGCCCAGGTGTGCATGGTAGGATGAATGGACAAACAAAATATGGTACATATAATGGAATATTGTTCAGCCTTAAAAAGGAAAGAAATTCTGACACATAAGCCAGTCACAGAAGGGTAATATTGTATCACTCTCCTTACAGTCAAATTCATAGAGACGAAAAAGTAGAATGGTGGTTGCTATGAGGGGAGGGGCGTACGGTGGACAGTTATTACTTAACGAGTACATAATTTAAGCTTGGGAAGATGAAAAGGTTCTGGAGACGGATGGTGGTGATGGTTGCAGAACAATGTGAATGTACTTAACACCACTAACTGTACACTTGAAATGGTTCAAATGGTAAGTTTTATGTGTATTTTACCAACAAGTCCCTTTCAGTTACCTTTAAAAAGCAGTTACCTTTGCCCTTTCTTGTTAAACAATACACATCTCACAAAAAATGAACTGCCATCTATATAGCCAATCAACAAATAGATGCTTGATCCAATTTCCTCCCAGCATAGGCTCACATGGATCAAGTAGGAAAATGGAGGTTTTTGTTTGGTTAGATCTTTAAAATCAACTTTATTTAAGTATATTTAAACAAAAATAAAATATACTCATTTTAAGTGTACAAATCAAGGAATTTTGACAATTGTATACAGTCATGTAACTAACACTCAAATCAAGATATAGAACATTTCCATAACCCTAAAAAACTCCTGTGTGGCTCAGCAAGCAATTCCCTTTCCTTTGCAGACCCCACCTCCATCCCATACAACCAATGATCTGCTATCATTATGGATTAGTTTTGCCATTTCTAGAATTTCATATAAAGGAACCCAAGCTGTCAAACTATCTTCCCCTCTCACCAGCAAGAGTTCAGTTGTTCTGTCTGGCCAACACTTGATATTTTAAGTCCTTCCAATCACAAGCATTCTAGTGACAGGTAGTGTTGTGCATTGTGGGTTTCCATGTGCATTTCCCTAATGAATAATGATGCTGGGCACCTTTGTAGGTACTTGTTTGCCACCTATGTATCATCTTTTGTGAAGTGCCTGTTCATATCTTTTGCCCATATCTTATTTGGATTATAAGAATTTTGTTATTTGTTATTAGAATTTTTTGATATATATATTCTGAACAAGTCCTTTGTCCACTATATGCATTGGGGATATTTTCTCTCCATTTGTGATTATCTATTTGTTTTCAAGATAGAACCTTCTAAGGAGTAAAAAGTTTTTATACTATGTGCTTTGTGTCCATTAAAAAAAAAAAACTTTGCCAACTCTAAGATACCAACTATTTTCTCCACTGTTACCTTCTAGAAGTTTTATAGTCTTAACTTTTATGTTTAGGTCTCTGATCCACTTAATTTTCTGTGTGAGATGAGAATTAATATTAATTTTTCTTCCACCCAGATATACAGCACCACTTCTTGAAAAGACTACAACATTTCTCTGTTGAATTACATTGGTAGCTCTGTCAAAAAATCAGTGAAGTATGGATGTGGGTCTATTTCTGAACTCTATTTTGTTCTATTGATCTACATGTCTATCCTTATGCCAATATTATTTTGTCTTGATTACTGCAGCTGTATAAAACTTTGAAATAAAGCAGTATATATCCTACAACTTTGGCTTTTTTCAAAATTGTTTGCCCATTCTAGGTTCTTTGTGTTTCCACATAAATATGAGAACAGCTTGTTATTTTCAAAAAAAAAGTCTACTGGGATTTTGTATTGGGATTGCATTAACACTACAAATCCAAATAGATTTATAGTGGAGGACTGAAATCTAGCAAGGAGTCCTCTACTCCACAAACATGACGTATCTTTTCACTCACTCAGGTCTTCCTTTATTTCTGTTAGTAATATTTTATAGGTTTTAGTGAATAGGTCAGCATATATTTTGTTAAAATGTATCCCTAAATTATTTCATTTTGGATGCTATGGTAAATGGAATTGCTTTTGTTAACTTCATTTTCCAAGCATCCCTTGCTAGTATTGAAAAAATTATACTGACCTTGTATCTTGTGACCTTGTTAAACTTATTAGTACTAATAGCTTTCCACAGATTGTTTAGGACTTTCTACATATGCAATAATGTTGTTTGAAAAAAATATTTTTTTTACTTACTCTTTTTCCATCTACATGCCTTTTATTTCTTTCTCTCACCTTACTTATTTCATTGGCCAAGACCTCAAATAGAATTTTGAATAAAAGTGTGTAAATGCAAACATCCTTTCCCTGTTCTCAGAGTGTAACATATAGGTTTTCCATAGATACCTTTAATTAAATTAAAGAGATTCCTTTGCAGTCGTAGCTTGCTGAATGAGTGTTACATTTTGTCAAATATGTTTTCCACACCTTACATAATGTGATTTTTTCAGCTTTCTTCACATGGTGAGTTACATCAATTGTTTTTTTAATTTTAATCTGCATCACTTTTCCTGGAACAAATCTCACTTGTCATGTCTCACTTGCCACATCTCATTTATCATGATGTATTCTCCTTTTTACATAACAATAGATTCAATTTGCTGATTTCTGGTTAAGGCCATTTGGGTCTATGTTCACAAAGGATATTGGTCTGTAGTTTTGTTTTCTTATAATTTCATTGCCTGACTTTGGCATCGTGTTAATGCTGACCTCATGAAACAAGATGGAAACTATTCCTTCCCCCACTTTTTTTGTAAGTGTGTGTGGGATTAGTATTGCTTTTTCCTGAAATGTTTTAGCTTCTGGTTTCACTGCTTTTTGTTTGTTCATTTTCTATTTCATTGTTTTCCATGATTATCCTTTATTATTTCCTTCCTTCTACTTAGTCTGAACTCAATTTGCTCTTATTTTTCTAACTTCTTATGGTACATGTTTAGGTAACTGATTTCAAATCCGTCTTATTTGTCCCATAAAAGTATTTAAAGATATAAGCTTCTAAGTTGCTTTAGCTATATCTCACAAATTTTCATATATTCTGCTCTCATCATCATCACTCAGTCCAAAATATTTTCCAATATTCCTTATGATTTCTTCTTTGATAAAGATACTTTTAAAATATATTAGCTTCTCAACTTTTGGAGTTTTCAAAGTTGTTTGTTACTGATTTCTAGTTCAATTCTGTCAGAGAACATACTAAGATTTTGCCCTTTAGAAATCTATTGAAACTTGTCTTGGTATGTCTATCTTGGTGAATATTCCCTGTGCATTTGAAAAGAATGTATATCCTGCAGTCCATGGGTGCAGTGTTTACTTAGATCATTACTTTTTTTCTCTAGTTGTTCTATCATTTGTTGAGAGAAGTGTATTATTATTATTTTCTTTTTTAAGACAGAGTCTCACTTTGTTGCCCGGGCTAGAGTGAGTGCCAGGGCGGCAGCTAGACTCACAGCAACCTCAAACTCCTGGGCTCAAGGGATCCTCCTGCCACAGCCTCCCGAGTAGCTGGACTACAGGCATGCGCCACCATGCCCAGCTAATTTTTCGTTTCATTTTTAGTTGACTGGCTAATTTTTTTCTATTTTTAGTAGAGATGGGGGGGTCTCACTCTTGCTCAGGCTGGTCTCGAACTCCTGAGCTCAAGCAATCCTCCCACCTCGGCCTCCCAGAGATAGGATTACAGGCATGAACCACCGCGCCCAGCCAAGAGAAGTGTATTAAAATCTCCAGCTGTGTGGATGTGTCTATTTCTCTTAGTTCTAAGAGTTTTGGGGAGGTTTTTGAAGCTGTTTGGGGGCACACATACATTTATAATTCTTAGATGTTCTTTATGGATTGACTTTTCCTTATGCTATTTCTAATACACCATTATCAAATTTTTCATTTAGTTATTGTGCTTTTCAGTTCTACAACCTCTATTGGGTTCTTTTTTATATTTTCCACCTCTCAGTTGAAATTCTCTACCTGCTCATTAACTATATAAATATATTTTATTTTAATTTATTGAGCATATTATAATGGCATTTTAAAATGTTTAGCTCCTAAATCCCTAAGGCCATTGTTCCAGCTGACTGAGGAGCTTAGATAACTTCAACTTTTACCTGAGCCATACTGACATTAGTCTCTCTCACTTCCTACCCTCCTAGGCAAGCTGTCTATAAGTTTTCTCTGAGTTGTGCATCCTCCAATAGTGCTAAATTCCAATAAATGTATTTTAATATTTAGGTCATATGATACACTGAAGAGACCATCTATTAATCTACAACCTAGATTCAAATCCCAGATCTGGTGGGGTAATCTTATACAAATTACCAAACCTTTGATCCGCTTTCCCCATCTCTATTTCATAAAATTACCATGAGAATTAATCCTAAGTATACACCAGGAAAACTCATCAT
The DNA here is from genome assembly GCA_008750895.1 of Mirza zaza. Classification (NCBI taxonomy): domain Eukaryota; kingdom Metazoa; phylum Chordata; class Mammalia; order Primates; family Cheirogaleidae; genus Mirza; species Mirza zaza. The sequence goes on from VSMD01021838.1 coordinate 13,360, forward strand.
CACTATTAATATTTACCATCTGTGTCCAATGGATACTTTTTGTTTACAGTTACATCATTTTACAAATATTTTACAGATTATAAAAAGACAGTGGGAAACCACCTTATGAGATACTTTAATAGAAAGTTAAGCATAGTAAACCCAAATTTGCTATATTTTATGTTTTGTGTATTTTATGTATTTTATATATTTAAATTTCCCCAGTCACATACCAAAATGGTTAACATGTTTCCAATGCAACTAGCTACTCACATCTGTCAAGCATAAAACTAGAACAAACTTATCTATCTTGCAAATACTGATTTCAGATTTCAAATACATCTCTAATAGATTCTAGAGTATTATTCCTTCTGGTTCTTCTTGTACTGACATTTTCAAAATACAATACATATGAAAATTTTGATGGCTCATAATTTGGCTGAAGGATAGTTATCTCTGCCCCATAACTGCACAGAACATTTTTCAAATTTAGATTTATAAATTCCAACTAGACTGATAAATCCAATCAACTCTTTCATTTCTATATCATCTATTTCCTTGCAAGCACTTTTGCATACACGCCAGATTTCAGGATTTGTCCACTTATGAACCACAGCAAGTAAATTCTGGTACACAAAAATCATTAAAGATTTAAAAAAATGTATAGTCACATGTTCTTCTAGCAAAATGGAATGATTCAGATTCTAGACACAAAATACTGCATTATGAAAACTTTCTTGTTGGATAACTAAATACATTAGAGTATCACATATCTTTTCATTTTTAGAAATATATTATTAACTAAATATTTCTTGAGTTTGAGAAAATTAATCTATTCAACTTCACCATCATAATTAGAGTCTATAATACTGCTGTCTCTTTGCATTCATCTTCCAATTCAATTGATAATGGTAATCATCTTTCTCTGCCAATTTTCTTTCCTTTGTCATTATGAGCAAAAATAAAATCCGAATTCTCAATTATGTTAAATGAAAGCCAAAAGAAAAAAAAAGACTTAAGATGGTATCTATATACCTTTTTAATACCTTCTTGAAAGATGACATAATATTTTGGGCAACACATTAAGAAAGCCAAAAGATAATAGTGATGATTACATTATTGAATCATCCTTCTAGGTCGTTCAATCTTTCTTCTGCATTCTTATTATTTTAGTGTTTGGGCACAGGAAGAAAAATTAATGAGTAACAATGAAATCATTCTTAGGAGGATGAAATCATTTCAAGATATAGGAAAAATAAGATCACCAAGATTCCATAATGCAGCTTCCATTTATAAAAGAATCCCATATACAAACTGTAAGATAAAATAAGTTTTATTCAATTTTTAAAAATTTATATCTGTTCTATGGAAGACTCCTAAAAAAGGATAAAAAATCATAAAATATTAATCTTTAAAAATAGAACTGCTTAAAATAGATATTCGAAAACTAAATTGGGTCCAATGGACCCTAATAGTATACTGAGGGATAAACAAAATATAAATGAAAATATTTCCTCTTCCATTATTTGACCTCATATTATTTTGTATTAATCTTAAAATATTCTTCTTTCTTATCAACTACAACTTCTATGAAAGAGCAAGCACACAAATATTTGTCAAATTCTAAATATTAGGGCTGAAAGAGACCTTTAAAATAATCTACTATAACTTTTATTTAATTACTGAAAAGAATAATTACTTAAGACAGTTATGCCTAGAAAAGATATAATTTGGCTAATCACAAAGATTTATCTTTCATTTAGCATTTGCTGCACCCTACTTTGAATAGGAAAAGGCAAATGACAGTAACAGTAGATAAAATATTTTTAGTGAGGTTTATTATCAAAAAGAGAATACAAGGATAATAAGCTACAGGTGGATATAATCATGAATATTATCTAACCCAACAACAGGGAAAATGACACATGTTGAGTCAAATGGCTAAACTCCTCAAACTTTGGGCAGATACCAGAAAGGTAAACAACAATTCATCAAGGGTTGACATATACCGGGCACAATGCTAGCACTAGAAATACAGATTTGAAAAAAGAAAGTCTCAGTCCTGGAGTGTGGGGAGGAAGACAGAAAACATATTTGCAGGTGAACTCTCTTACCACCTTCATGCCATTGCTCAATATCACTTTCTCCTGCCTTGCTCCCTCTCTTGAAAACTGCAATACACAATAGACTCAACCTTATCATATTTTATATTTTTTCTACAGCATTTATAATTGTGTAACATTCTAAACAATTTATGTATTTTCTTTGTTTACTGTCATTCTTCTTCCATAAGACCATTCCCTCAAGGGCATAGATTTTTAACTGTTTTGTTTGCTGGTATAGTGACAAGCACATAAAAAGCAAATAAAAAAATCACCATACAATGCTAAGCCCAACATTAGCTTAAGAACTGTGGTCAGACATGGTGAGAAGAAGAAAAGGAATAAAACTAATTTTAGGCAAAGAAAAAAGCTCATATTTAATGTTTTGTGTGTTTTGGTTTTTTTTTTTTTTTTTTTGGTTTTATTTGTTTTTAAGACAGGGTCCTGCTCTACTGCCTGGACTAGAATGCAGTAGCGTCATCATAGCTCACTGCAGCCTCCAAATCCTGGACTCAAGGGATCCTCCTTCCTCAGCCCCCTGAATAGCTGGGATTACAGGCATGCAGCACCATCATGCCCAGCTAATTTTTTTCTTCCTTGTAGACATGGGGTCCCACCAATCTATTGCCATCACTCATGCCAAGTATGCTACCCAGGGGAAGGAGGACACCAAGCCCACCACTGCCATTGCCAGCACCCAAGAAGGCCACCAGAAGGCCCAAGAATTGGACCATTTGGACCTGCTAACACTAGAGCCCTTATACATTGCCCAGGGTCTCAAGGACAGGAATGCTCAGCCCACCATTGCCACCATGGGGGCCTGAGAAATGGCCCACCTGGCATTCCCCCATCCATAGCAAAACCTCACCACAGCCTCCACTAACACCTGGAGCCTGTTACTAAGGAAATCAAAGATACCACTCATGCTGTTTACAGCCAAAGAAATCATATGGAGAATGCACTACTGATATATACCCAGAATCAAAGCTAAAGTGTCCTACTCAACCAAAACCATAGCTACATCCTCAGGAAAAGTCTTTCCCTATGAAAGCCAATCCAAAAAATTGGAAGAAGCAACTGTTATAGTAGAGGTGCAGGCATCAACTTAAAAGCACAAGTCACTGAAACCTTCCCCCCAAAAAGTCATCACCAAAGGAACCCAATAATTCTCCAGCAACATATTGTAATGAAAAAGAAATTTATGAAATGTCAGAAAAAGAATTCAAAATAGTTACATTGAAGAAGAAGCTAGGTGAGATACAAGAGAATACAGATAAACAATACTGGGAAATGAGAAAAACAACCCAGGATATGAATGAGAAATTCACCAGAGATAGATATCATAAAAAAGAACCAAAAAGAAATCCTAAAAGTAAAGAATTCAATGAATGAAATAAAAAACTCATCTGAGAGCTTTAACAACAGACTAGATCAAGCAGAAGAAACAATGTCAGAACCTGATGGCAGGTCTTTTGAAATAACCCAGTCACACAAAAAAATAAAAAAATTATGACATGTGGGACACCATAAAGAAACCATATATACTCATTTTGGGTGTATTAGAGGTGAATAGAATATCAAAAGCACAAAAAACCTATTTAACTAGATCATAACTCAAAACTTCCCAAGTTAGCAAGAGATTTAGACATCCAGATACAGGAAGATCAGAGATTCCCAAATACATACAACCCAAAAAGGTCTTTTCTACAGTACATTATAGTCAAACTGTCAAAAGTCACAGACGAAGAGAGAATTCTAAAAATAACAAGAGAAGAACATCTAGTCACATATAAAGAAAATTCCACTAGACTAACAAGACTAACAGCAGATTTCTCAGTAGAAACTTTACAGGTCAGGAGAGAATGGCATGATATATTCAAAAGGCAGGGGGTAGGGGGGAGAGGGGCACTGCCAGTCAAGACTACTATGCCTAGCAAAGTTATCCTTCGTAAGTAAAGGAAAAATAAAGTCTTTCCCAGACAAGCAAAATCTGAGGGAATTTATCACCACTAGACCATCCCTACAAGAAATGCTTAAAGGAGTCCTTCGCCTACAATAACAATAGTGAATAAATGATATCTACCACCATAAAAACACATGGAAGTATAAAACTCACTAGAGAAGAGCAAACACACAAATGAGTAAGAGAAAGGATTCAAATGTTACCACTACAGAAAAGCACCAAATTGCAGTGACTAACAAGAGAAAGAAAGGAACAAATGATACAAAAAACAGCCAGAAAATAATTAACAAAATGACAGAAATAAGTCCTTACATACCAATAATAACCTTAAATGTAAAAAGATTAAATCTTCCACTTAAAAGATAAAGACTGGCTGTATAGATTTTTTTAAAAAATGACCCAGCTATATGCTGCCCACAAGAAACTCACTTCAACTACAAAGACACAAATGGATTGAAAGTAATGTAAAAAGCTATCCCACACAAACAGAAACCAAAAGCAGGCACTAGTAGCTATGTTTTTATCAAATAAAACAGACTTAAAATCAAAAAAAGTAAAAAGACAGAGGCTGAAGCAGGAGGATCACTTGAGCCAAAAGTTCAAGACTAGCCTGGTCAACATAGGAAGATGTCTTTAAAAAACATAAACAAAACACTAAAAAGAGACAAAGAAGGTCATTATATAATGTACACCAAGAGGATATAAAAATTCTAAATATATACACACCCAACACTGCAGCATCCAGATATATAAAGCAAATATTATTAGATCTGAAGAGAGAGAAAGATTACAATACAATAATACCTGGAGAACTCTAACACCCCACGCTCAGTATTAAACAGATCACCCAGAGAGAAAATCAATAAAGTAACATTGGATTTAAACCATACTTTAGAATAAATAGACCTAAAAGACACCTACAGAGTATCTAACTGCAGAATACATGTTCTCATCAGCACATGGAGCATTCTCCAAGATAGACCACATGTTTATGACAAAACACTCTCAACAAATTAGGCATAGAAGGAACACATCTCAACATAAAAAAGGTCATATTAGACAAACAGCAAACATCATACAGAAGGAGGAAAAACTGAAAGCCTTTCCTCTCAGAACTGGAACAAGACAAAGATGTCCTTTTGCCACTCCTATTCAACACTGGAAGTCCTACCCTGAGCAATCAGGCAAGAGAAAGAAATAAAAGGCATCCAGGCCAGGCATAGTCGCTCATGCCTGTCATCCCAGTACTTTGGGAGGCTGAGACTGGAGAATTGCTTAAACTGAGAAGTTTGAGACTAGCCTGAGCAACATACTGAGACCCTGTCTATAAAAAAAAAAAAAAAAAATTAGCCAGATGTGGTGGCATGCACCTGTAGTCCTAGTTACTTGAGAGGCTGAGGCAGGAGGATTGCTTGAGCCCAGGAGTTTGAGGGTGTAGTGAGCTATGATGACACCATTGCACTCTAGTCTGGGCAACAGAGAGAGACTGTCTCAAAAAAAAAAAAAAAAAAAGGGTATCCAAATTGGAAAAGAGGTAGTCAAATTGTCCCTTTTGCAGATGACATGATCTTACATTACAAAAACAGAAAGACTCCACCAAAAAACTCTTAGATTTCATAAACAAATTTGGTAATACTGCAGGACATAAAAATCAACATAAAATAAGCAGTAGTATTTCTATATACATAAATAATGAACTAGCTGAGAAAAGAAATCAATACTAGAAATAAATTCAACCAAGGAGGTCAAAGACTTATACAAGGAAAACTACTGAATATTGATGAAAGAAACTGAAGATGATTCAAAAAAATGGAATGACACCCCATACTCACGGATCAAAAGAATTGATATACCGTGTTTCCCTGAAAATAAGACCTACCCATAAAATAAGCCCTAGCAGGATTTCCAAGCATTTGCGCAGTATAAGTACTACCCCAAAAATAAGACCTAGGCGTTGGAATCAAGATGGCGGACGAGAAACACCGCCAGACAGAGTGTCTCTGCAAAAACGACAGATTCTAGCAGAAATTATAAGAAAGCAGCAAGAAGACGAGCATGCAGTGGACGATGGTCGGAAGGAGGGGTACCTGAGACCACGGGAGGAGGTTGCAGAGGAGAACTGGAAGCTGAGGCTGCCGGAGCAGCCCAGAAACCAGCAGGAAGGGTAGGTTGATCGGTCAACTTTCCCCTCCTCTGCATCTGGGACTGCTGGTGGGCTCCCCAGCGGGTGGAGAGACCTGCAGACACCAGCCCAGAGACTGCCACCGCCAGTAAGCGGTAAGCCAGTAGCGGACGTGGCACCAGGCTCCCAAATCCCTTGGGGCACTTCCGTGTGCACAGACCCGAGCCGCGCGGCAGGCGCCATATTGCCTCATTCTCCCCTCTGCCGACCCTACCCGCAGCTGCCCAGAAAGACAATACAGCTACCAGCCGGAGGCACCTACAGGGAACGGGACCTTCCCTTTTGGGGCCCTACAGCTGACTGAGGGGAGCTCAGACCATGAGCTCCCTACCCACCAGCCCTCCCAGGTACTGCTGGCACAGTGATCTTAGGAGAACAGGGCAGACCCTGAGGCTGAGAGACATAGACCCAGCTTGGGCTCCCTGGGGGTAAACTGGGACTGGCACTACTCTCCCTGGTGGGGATATAGTTTGAACTCTGGGGCCCAGAGGTCAGACCTGCAGACCAGATCCCGTGCACCGAGGTCTCGCATTGCCCGGGGCACAAAAGGGATATACGTGAACAGCCTACTGAGGTGTGTGTGCCTTCGAGGGCAGATCAGCATCCTAGAGGGCAACCCTCCTCCCAAAGGGAGGCCGTGCGCCCAGCCCAGTTGGCGTTCCTATGCAGGGAACCTCCCCACTGGCATTACAGTCAAGGGAGGCCTGGTGGCATGTGGTCTGGCCTACAGGCAGAGGCCCAGGAGTAGCTGCGGAGTTGGGGAGGGTGGAAAGAAGCGAGGCTCGCTCCAGACTGCAGGTCTCAGACAGCCCCGCCCCACACGTAGACTTTCTGACTGAGCCGGGCCATTCCAGCCCCTCCCTGACAGCTTTTCCTGGAAGTAGAGAACAGAACTTTGACCCCTGCTAACGACAGTGGTGGTGCCTGAGGGCAGGCTTACCCAACCCAGCTCCCCCCAGACTCTCTCCCAGGCCAGCCCTCACCCACGGGAAGAAAAGGACACACCTGGAAGTTCCAGGGACCCACCGACCACCTGAGACAATAGAGTGCCTCTCTACAGGAACAAGAGCTGATAACAGGACACAAAAACAACAGCGTAGCTTGTTCCTCCAAGCAAGCGCCACCTACTGACAGGGAGGACATCCTGCACACCCTTTTCATGGCACCTACTGACTCATTATACAGGGAGTGGTCAAATCTCACCCACAGACAACACCTACCGGCTCAGAAACTAAACAAGGCGTGTGATTACCCGAACGAAAACCTAAAGGAAAGAAACAACAACTGATTGACATGCGAAGAAATCAGCAAAGGAACTCCGGAAATATGAAGAACCAAACGGAAAACACACCCCCAAAGAGGAGCACCGGCCCCCTAGAAACAGAAACCAACCAAAATCAGGCATCCAAAATGACAGAAGAGGAAATTCGAATGTGGATCATAAGAAAATTCAACGACTGGCAAGAACAACTCAATAACCAACACAAAGAAACCACAAAAAGCCCCGAGGACCTGGAACAAAAGTTCACTAAAGAAATAGTCACAATGAAGAAAAGTTTAACCGAATTCCTGGAAATGAAGAATCAATTCAGGGAACTACAAAATACAGTGGAAAGTCTCAAGAACAGGGTAGATCAAACAGAAGAAAGAATCTCAGAGATTGAAAATAACACCCTCCAATTAAATAAATCAGTCACAGAGATAGAGCAGAGAAACAAGAGAAAAGACCAAAGCCTACAAGAGATGTGGGATTATGTGAAGAAACCTAATGTGAGGGTCATAGGGTTATCAAAAGGGGAAGAAGACAACACTTAAGGGTTGGACAAGCTATTTGAAGATATAATAGAGGAAAATTTCCCAGGCCTTGCTCAAAATCTTGATATACAAGTTCAAGAAGCTCAGAGGACCCCTTGGAGATTCAATGCAAACAGGAAGACGTCACGACACGCAGTCATCAGACTGACCAAAATATCAACTAAAGAGGCCCTTCTAAGAGCTGTAAGACTAAAGAAGCAAGTAACATACAAGGGAAAGCCAATTCGACTAACACCAGACTTCTCTAATGAGACTTTACAAGCAAGGAGAGACTGGGGCCCCATTCTCACTCTTCTGAAACAAAACAATGCCCAGCCTAGAATCTTATTCCCTGCAAAACTAAGCTTCATATATGAAGGAGAAATAAAGACATTCTCAGATAAGCAAAGTCTCAAGAGAATTCACCAAGACAAGACCAGCCCTACAAGAATTACTCAAAACAGTGTTACACACGGAACACCATAATAAAAACTCACGAATATAAAAACAACCGAAACCCAAAGATTAAAGGCCAGATATTACAATGGCTCAAGAGAGAAATCAAAGCAACAACATCCAACCCAACAGAATGAACAGTAATCTACCTTACCTATCAGTTCTCTCAATAAATGTGAATGGCTTAAACTCTCCACTCAAGAGAGAGAGGCTGGCTGAACAGATAAGAAAACACAGGCCAAGTATATGCTGTCTTCAGGAAACACATCTAACCCGCAAGGATGCATATAGACTAAAAGTAAAAGGGTGGAGATCAGTATTCCAAGCAAGTGGAAGCCAAAAGAAGGCTGGCGTGGCAGTTGTAACTTCAGATGATTTAGTTTTTAAACCAACAAAAGTAATGAAAGACAAAGAGGGTCATTATATAATGGTGAAGGGCACAGTTCAACAAGAAGAGATAACAATTTTAAATATATATACACCTAACTTAGGTACACCCAGATTCATAAAGCAAACTTTACTGGATCTAAGCAAATGGATTAATAGCAACTCCATAATCACCGGAGATTTCAACACCCCACTGACGGCACAAGACTGATCCTCCAAACAGAAAATTAATAAAGAAATAATGGACTTAAACAAAACTCTAGAACAATTGGGTCTGACTGACATTTACAGGTCATTCTACCCAAAATCCACTGAATATACGTTCTTCTCATCAGCTCATGGGACATTCTCTAAGATTGACCATATCCTAGGACACAAAGTAAACCTCAAGAAATTTAAAAAAATACAAATCATACCATGTATCTTCTCAGATCACAGTGGAATAATAGTAGAAATCAACCCTAACAGAAACCCACATTTCTACACAAAAACGTGGACATTAAACAACTTCCTACTAAATGATTACTTCATAAATGAAGAAATCAAGAGGGAAATAAAAAAAATTCTATGAACAAAATGACAATGGAGAGACAAGTTATCAAATCCTCTGGGACACAGCTAAAGCAGTTCTGAGAGGAAAGTTTATCTCCATAAATGCCTATAACCAAAAGTCAAAAAGATCACAAATAGACAATCTAATGAAACGACTCAAAGAGCTGGAAAAAGAAGAACAGACCAACCCCAAACCCAGCAGAAGAAGTGAAATCAAGAAGATCAAATCAGAACTAAACGAAACTGAAAACAGGGAAGCTATTCAGGAGATTAATAAAACAAAAAGTTGGTTCTTTGAAAAAATAAACAAAATTGACACGCCATTGGCTAAGCTAACGAAAAGCAGAAAAGAGAAATCTCTAATAAGCTCCATCAGGAACAAAAAAGGAAACATCACAACTGATCCCAAACAGATACAAGATATAATCTATGAATACTACAAAAATCTTTATGCACACAAACTGGAAAATGTGGAGGAAATGGACAAATTTCTAGAAACACACAGCCTCCCTAGGCTCAACCAGGAAGAAATAGATTCCCCGAACAGACCAATCTCAAGAGCTGAAATAGAAACAGCAATTAAAAATCTCCCTAAAAAGAAAAGTCCCAGTCCAGATGGTTTCACACCCGAATTTTACCACACTTACAAAGAAGAACTAGTACCTGTCTTGCAGAAACTATTCCACAGCATCAAGAAGAAGGGAAACCTCCCTGACACCTTTTATGAAGCGAATATTACTCTGATACCAAAACCAGGAAAGGATGCAACAAAAAAAAGAAAACTACAGACCAATATCCCTAATGAATATAGATGCAAACATTTTCAACAAAATCTTAGCTAACCGAATCCAGACGCTTATCAAAAAAATAATCCATCACGACCAAGTGGGCTTCATCCCAGGGATGCAGGGATGGTTCAACATACATAAATCTATAAATGCAATTCACCACATAAACAGAAGCAAAAACAAAGACCACATGATTCTTTCAACAGATGCAGAAAAAGCTTTTGACAAAATTCAACACCCTTTCACAATACGAACACTTAATAAAATAGGCATAGAAGGAACATACCTAAAAATGATACAAGCCATATATGACAGACCCATAGCCAACATCATACTGAATGGGGAAAAATTGAAAGCATTCCCACTTAGAACTGGAACCAGACAAGGCTGCCCA
>VSMD01021845.1:0-24000 GCA_008750895.1 Mirza zaza
AGATGTGCTATATCACCATTGTTTCTTAGAGCTGAATAGTACTCCATGGTATACATATACCACATTTTATTAATCCATTCTTGGATTGATGGGCACTTGGGCTGTTTCCACAGCCTTGCAATTATGAATTGTGCTGCTATAAACATTCGAGTGCAGGTGTCTTTTTTGTAGAGTGTCATTGGATCTTTTGGGTAGATGCCCAGTAATGGGATTGCTGGATCAAATGGTAGATCCACTTGTATCGCTTTAAGGTATCTCCATATTGCTTTCCACAGAGGTTGAACTAGTTTGCAGTCCCACCAGCAGTGTAGGAGTGTTCCTCTCTCTCCGCATCCATGCCAGCATCTATTGTTTGGAGACGTTTTGATAAAGGCCATTCTCACTGCAGTTAAGTGATACCTCATTGTGGTTTTGATTTGCATTTCCCTGATGACTAGAGATGTTGAACATGTTTTCATGTTTGTTCGGCCTACTGTATTTTTTAAGAACAAGAATATTTTTCCATTCTCTTATACAACAATGGCACAATTATCTAAATTGGGAGATTTAACGTGGATAAAATACTACTAACAGTTAAATTTTACCAATTGTCCTTAAATGTCCTATAAAGCAAATTTTTTTCTAATCCAGAATATGGGTAGATCAGGATAATGCATTGCATTTAGTTGTCATGGCTGTTTTGTCTTCTTTAATCTGTAACATGAACAGTTTCTTTTTTTCCCCAACAAATTGTGAGAAATACATTACCGAGATGTCCAGAGAAATAAAAATTCCCATTAAGCATTAGATGTTAAACTGCTTAACCACTGTGATGAAAATCTTTCCAAAATGCATCACCTGCACCCTTGACCCATTGTGCTCCAGAAAGGATTCAAGATGATACATATGTATAAGATAAAATAAAAGGAAAATGATTACGTTGGAGAGCTTTTTTATTCCTTACTTCCTCTCCTGGTTCCCTAGCCAGTAAGTTTATACTTTCCTCATGCAAGTACTCTCTTTCCCTGAGATAATCTCATCTACCTCCAACGGGAAGCCCCACAGCAATAACCCCAGGGTGGCATTTTGACTCTTCTGGGCCATAAGAATTTCCCTTTGCAGGCTCCTTCTTCAATGAAAAGAAAAAATTTTTAGTTATATCTTACAACTTATGTGACAGACTCTAGGAACAAATTTCAGAGACCCCTGTATGTTTTTTTTTAATCCTCTCCCTTTCATGTTTTAGAGTCTAAGGCTAGTAGGGCTTAATGACCTTTTCGAATTGTTTCTCAGAAATGACAGAGTTTCCAGAAGACAAAGGAGTAGAGATTCTGAAGACCCCTGGGCAGACTTCCTGAGGCCATAACTCACCACCCCTCAAAAGCTGCCCCCAATGCAGTGGCCCCTAGTTGGTTACACCACGACCTGCAGCAAAGCACAGTGGCCCCTCCTTAGAAAGCCCATGGTCTCCATTAGTCAGGGACAAGTGTCCTCAAACTACGGCCCGAGGGCCACATGCAGGTGTTTTTGCCCGTTTGTTTTTTTACTTCAAAATAAGATAAGTGCAGTGTGCATAGGAATCTATTCATAGTTTTTTTTAAACTATAGTCCGGCCCTCCAACAGTCTGAGGGACAGTGAACTGGCCCCCTGTTTAAAAAGTTTGAGGACCCCTGGTCAGGGAGATGGATTTCAGACCCGATTCCCAGTTCTCCTGACAGATATCTTTGGTAATAAAACAATCTCTTTCTTCCTTGGTGTCCCCATTGTCTCAATAATTGGATCTTTGTATGGTGAGCAACTGGACCTAGACCAAAACCCCCCTGCAGTTTCAATAACACTTAGATAGTGCAAAGATGAATATATTAATATTATATACTAAAACATTTTCTTCTACCTAAAAATTTTTTTCCTCTATTGATTCTAAAAGAAATTAAAACATTTTCATGGACCCCTAAAACATTGTGGACCCTATGCATTGTGTCTATGGTGCCTAACGGATATGTTCATCCTTCTCTCACCCCCATACACATTTCTCCAGTGTGCAGAAGGTGGGGTGTGGGAGGATCCCTGGCCCTATAACATCAGTGATCAATGGTAGACATGGTTCCTTTGCAGGTCCCTTAAGCATGAGCTGCAAACATATCCACTTATTCTATTTAATTATGGAACTTGTTAGAGTAGTACATGTACCTCTCTCAAGGACAAGTAACTTATAAAGGGGGGTGGGTAGGGCTCAGTACTGCCTAAACTCACACTGGGAAAGGAAATACTTCATTAATGAGCAACGTTCCTCCCCTTGCCCTCTACGTCAGCACTTCCCTCATTGTTTAGAGTTCCTTTTGGTGTCTTTCCAGCTCTACCTGGGGGCCTACCAAAATAAAAAACAAAGTTATATTCTCTCAGCATTCGCTGCCTGCTTTGTTACCCCAAGGAAATGATCTAAATTTATGACTATAGTAAGGACTTACTTAGAGCTTTTGATTTTCTCAGTCCTGGGGGGGGGGGGGGGTGGAGGAATACCATTCATTAGCAACCATATAACATAAGGGAGTATTATCGGGAGTCTATAACAAACTGGCCTAAGATCTACAAATTTAAAAGCTATTGATCTCAATCTGAAAAGTTGGGGACAGTACTCTTGCTTTGTGTCCACTGGACTCAGCCCTACTAATTCCCTGTTGAACTCCTGCTTCCAATACGGTAACTATGCCCTCAGTGTGCCCTGTTGTCAGGCTTGATGGCCAAAGTCAAGTCTTCCCAAATGGAGTTATAATAGCTGAGATTTCTCAAGGTGATAAAATTTAAATTTGGTAAGATCCTAAGTAACTGGTTCTGACCTTGTTTTGGCCTAATAGAATGCTAATACATGTGGCTTAATCATTGAAGGGAAAATTCCTGAGAAGGGTAGGTGAGGGGAGTCAGTGAGTGACTCAGCTCCAACAGGACTGCTCTGTTCTACTCTGCTTCACATATTGGAGTCCTACATAAACTTTTGTTTGAAAATTAGGTTCTCTCCTAAAAAAAAGAAATCAGAGGTTTGAAAGCCATCAATGTAGTCTTTTTTTCTTACTTTTAGGCAAGAAACTACCTAGACAACTCTAAACAGAAGTGTAAAGATTTAGAATGGCAGTATTCCATCCATCTGAACTCAAGGAGGTGTACAGTGGGGAAAAGTAGCCTTGGAGTCCAAGAGACGTAGAATCAACCTTAGTTCTGCGGCAATGATCTTAGCTCTAAAATGGGGAGAATGCCTGCGTTATCTATTGCTGCATAGCATAACCCCAAACCCTAAAACAATAAACATTTATTATCTCACAGATTCTGTGAGTCTGGAATCCAGGTATGGTTCAGCTGGGGGCCTCTGGGGCTCAAGGACCGTCATGAGTTTGCAGTTAAGATGTCAGCCAGGACTGGAGTCTCATCTGAAGGCTCAGACTGAGGAGAATAGCTTCCAAGCTCACTTGTTTGGTTGGCAGGACTCAGTTCTCAGCACGCTGTTGGACTGAGGGCCTCAGGGGCCTCCCTCAGTTTCCTCCCACAGGGCAGTTCACATCACATCAGTTGGCTTCTTTCAGAGTGAGAAAGCTAGAGAGTGAGAAAGGATCCTCCAAGACAGAAAGCTGGTCTTTCTGTAACCTAATCTTAGGAGCTTCAGCCTTTCACTTCTCCCATATTCTATTAATTACAAGTGAGTCCCTAAATCAAAACCTAACTTGAGGGGAGAAGATTACAGGAGGGCATGGATACCAGGAGGCAGGGACCATTGGCTGTCTATCACAATGCCTTTAATCGAAGGGTAAAAAGTAGAAAACATACATGTAAAGCATTCTGCTTATAGCAGGTGCTTAACAAATAACACATATTAGTGAACTAAAACTTCTGGCAAAGAATCCTAATTTAAAAGCCACAAATCTGCATCTCTCTAAGAAAGTTTGATAAAACATAAGGTATCTAAAGTTATCTAAAGGTAGTACTCTGTGATCCCCAAGGTGGTTGTGCCTACTTAATATTTCAGAATAAGTTTCAGCTAATGGAACAGAGATTTCTAAAATGCTCACTTAACATATGAGACCAAGAAAATCATAGAGTAAGGGCAGGTGTTCCTAGTTGCTAGGAGAGCATAATCCCTATAGAGATGAGTCATTTTGAAGATGATGCTGAATAATGACATTTATTTTTAACTGTAGTATTTGTGAAAACAGGTAAAGTATTGAGACCAAAATCTGCAGCACTTGTATATTTCAGAAATGAAGAACGTTAAGAAGACTTAGTTTGTGATGTCCATTCCTAACATGTAATCCTCTGACTACTCTGAAGCTCCTACTTAGAGTTTAAATTCTGGATTCTACATATGATCTAAGACATTTATCATGTGTTAGGATTATTTGTCCACAAGTCTGTTTCCCCAACAAGGGAATCACTTGTCCAACAGAATATAAACTTTTGAGTGCAGAGTCCTTGTCTTAGTTCTATTTTCATCCCCAAGTCCCAGCAAAGTGCCTGCATATATAAGCTACTTAAGAAATATTTGTTGAATGTTGATGATTAGTCCCATTTCTCGCCCTCCTAAAAATAATTCAGATTAAGATGCTTAGTAATCATGATCTAATGGGGCATTTTTTAATATATTAGTTGAGATTCAGTAATTTTTAAAAACATTAATTCAAAGATCTCAAAATGGATCCACTATAAAAATTTAAATCTTTAAAATTGACTGAAATAGTTTTATAATAAAGTTGTACAGGAAACTAATAAGTATATGAAATTGCTGAGTCCTTTACATTTTTTCCTCTGTTCTCCTTTCTGTAGAAGAGTAAGTTGGTGATTATTGCTACATAACAAAATAGATTTCTTTAGAAGTAGATGTTGAATACAGATGAAATATGGTGACCAGGAATGAAAAAAACATCAATAAATGTGATTTTTTTTCTAGACGAAAATAGAAATATTCATAAGAGTTCAAGAATCTTTTGTAATGAATCAATGGACAGTTTTATATTTGTGCTGAAATGTTAGTTTATTCCTTAAGTTCCTGACTTTCCTTGTTAGTGAGTTCAGACTTCCTGATTTCACTCTGTATCTGCCAACAGATGCTGCATTTCAAGCTGGAACAGAACAAAGGTTTCTTTTCAGCAAAGTGGCAGAGAATGGTGAATATGTTCCTCATTTATCCTACCTCTTTTGTTATCCTTTAACCCTTATCTTCCCTCTACTTTCTTTGGTCTCCTTCCCTCCTCTCCTTCTTCTCTGTCTGATCTTCTTACTTTCTCTTCAAACACTTTGTACTCATTGACCCCCATGTCTTTCCTTTCTCTTTTTTCTCTTCACTCCCCATCTATGTTCACCACCTGCTCCATTTTATAATGCACTTTTCTTCTCACTCATTCATTATTGAATCCTCTCTTTTCTTGCCAGTCCTGCTCCTATCCTCAGCTGGCCATCACCATTTTTCAGTCAGTACTTAAATGGGCATGTCAGCGTGTGTATGTGTGTGCTGGGGGAGGGCAGAAAGGAAAGAAAATAGTGCTTATTATAACTTCATATTTTCCCCTTTCAATAACAGGAGCATCAGCTGTTAAGAGCGCTTGCTGTCTGCCCACCAGCATGTTGCCAGCCTTGATTCTATGTCTTTTTAAAATGGCATCATTTGATTTAGTGAAGAGGAGCGAGAGACAGTACACAGAGAGCATCAGAGCACTCAGGAAAATAAGCCAGACTGAGAGAAAGGAGTATACACTATAATACTTATGCCCTTGGCGATGAATCACCAGGGGAAAGCAGAGAAGCCAGACACGAAAGAACAAAAGGACAAGCTGAACTGAACCTGCTGCAACACAGAAGAGGCAAAACCATCACATGGCAATTCCCAATCTAGAACTAACCAACGTCCAGAAACTGCCCCCAGCAAGGAAATACGCTGTGTCATGGGTTATGGTTGAATACATCAGGACAAGGAGGGTATAAATTACAAACAAGGACTCATTTTCCGTCTCATTACTTTAATCAGTTTGTCAAAAAATCAGAACACATGTACATAAATACTTGATTTGCTAAAAGAATGTGTAGCACAAAAGCCCCTGAGACACATCCAAGAATGACTTGAAATGTATATACAATGCAATTATTTACCAAACTAATTACTAAGGATTTGGCTCCTCTCCCTGATATCTGAGGCATGTGATGCTTTAAGAAAATATATATGTATACTTTATATGTGTGTACATCTATTTTTAAAGCTAAATCAGATTCTTTCTCTGGTGCCTGGATTTCTGCTAGTTTACTGCTCCTGTACATTAGGTCGGTTCCAGACGGTAAGGAAGGCACATTGGGAAGTGAATTAGCTCTTTAAGCCCTAGGGTGCCACTTAGTAGAAAGACAGCAAGTGGAACAAGAAGGTCCCAAGAGATGATTTTGCCCAACCCCTTCATTTTGCAGTACAAGTGACAGAGACTCAAAGGTGTTGTGGTTTGCACAAGCATGGCTGGTTCTGCCACTACTTCTGTAAGCTCAGGCAAGTCCTTCATTGGGTCTGGATCTTGGCTCCTTCCTGTGTAATAGGGACTGGTAGAAATCACAGCTAACATTCTCAAGGTGCTGAGTACTTTCGGCGTCTTGTCTAATCCTCTCAACACCTCCATAAATTATATATGATTATGTTTAATGAGAGATGAGACTATTAAAACACAAAAAGCTAAAATAATTTTCCCAAGATCAAAATGATTAGGAAATGTTGCAAAGCTGGTCTAGGAACCCAGGAATATCTGTCTTTAGAATTCTTAAATCCCAATTCTTTAATCCCCTCTAAGAAACCCCCACCAGGTCATTTCCCAAATTCCTTACATCTCTAAAAGTCTAGAGCAGAGTTGGCAAACTATGGCTCTTGGGCCAAATCCGGCCACCCCAGTTGTTTATGCATGGTCTGTGCGAGCTTTTGCTTTCCAACAGTGGAGCTGAGTTGGGGGCCACAGACTGCATGGCCTGAAAATCCTGAAATATTTACTCTCTGGCCCTACACAGAAAACATTTGCCAACTCCTGGTCTAGTGCTCTGAAAATTTAGAGCATCCTGTAATCGTATAGCAATTTACAATGTACAAAGCACCTTGGCATACATCATCACATTTAATCCTAGTTTTGCAGGGGCATTCATGCATTATAAAGGAGGAAGCTAAAACTCAGAGAGTTTAAGTAACTTACCTAATCAAGGCCACAGAGGCAGAAAGTGGAAGAGCCACATGCCTAAGTTCTGACTCTAAACTGCATGCTCTTTCCAGGAAGCTACCCTGTCTCCTTGAAATTACTACCAGGGAAGAATTTGGAAAGTGGAGAAAGAACCTCCATTGAGGTTCTTTCACCTGCATTCACATTACTCACCTCCACTGAGGTGAATAATGAAAGAAAGTCAGACTGTCTTCTGATGCAAATATCATTCCAGGGACACTCATGTAATTAGAGTCATCAAGTGCTAAAAATTAAATTAAATTTGTAATAAATTTGAAAGAAAAGCTTATGCCTTCAAAGACAGCATGACAGTCACAGGAAATACATTTTGAAATATAAACGATGCATTCATATGCATTTTTGTATTATGTTAAATTTGAACCTACTCAATTTAGAATATGAGAAATAACATAAATGAGTAGTTGCCACATTTCTCTTGCTCTTTGATGAGATTAACCTAAAAGTTTTTTTCCATACTAAAAACTTGCACATGAATAAAAATGCAATTGCACTTTCTCATGCTAGCTATTTAATAAATACATGGTTAGATTTAAATGGACTTAACTATATAGCTTTACCAAAGCAAAAAAAAATCTTTTCAAAGAAAGTATAGTTGCTTCTTCTGACTCTGCAAATTCAAGCTTAATCTAAATGGTAATGATGATTCTTGAAATATGGCTTAGCTTTAGGGATTCATCCGAAATACACAATATGAGGCACCTTCCTTTTTATTTCAGATTTATCGTATAATATTCCTTGAGATTTAATTTTAGGCATATAAATGGATGTGAGGACATTCTGAAATCACTGCAAAGAAGGAAAAAATATGTATGTCCATCTCATCAATTGGGTGCCTGCTAGGTGTTAGTGACTGTCACTTATTTCCTGAAACACTCACAATGAACTGTGAAGTATTTTCCTCCCTCACTTTACAGATGAGGAAGCAGAAGTTCAGGGTTATTACTAATTTGCCCATCATGCAGCTGGAATTCAAATCTAAACTAGATTACCTTCACAACCTAAACTCTCTCACTGCCCTATGCAGATTCCCAATAAGACCAAGATCACTGACCAATATCTCATAAAAAACCATTCTAAGAACAGAACTTTTCTTTTATCTTAATTGGATAGCTGGAACTTTGTAATTATAATTCTGCCCACACTATAACACTTTAATGAGGAAATTTTATCCACAGCTTTTATTTATAATTTCTCCTTTTAAAGGAGAGAGAACATTGAAGCATCTAGATTTAAGTGAGTTTTTCAAGTGCGTCTGCAACAATGCACATAGAGTTAAAACTTGCTTTATGACTTAGCTAACTGTACTGATCAAATGTAAAATTACGTCTACAGCAGAACCCTGCATAAAACTAATCTCGGACCCTGCCCACAATAACTAGTCACTGTGGATCCCTGTAATAAACCGAAGAGAAAACTTCTGTTATTTCAGGCTTTACATCAACTGGCTTATCATTGATTTGTGGCATCACTAACAATTGTCACTTTAATCAAATTGCCAATTGTTTAATCACTATTTACTTCTTGGCAGTGGCAGATTGTAAGAGCCCTAAAGAGAAGGACTTTGTCTTATACATTTTTCTGTCTTCCCCAGGGCCCCAAGCCACATATTTGGCACAGAGGAGGCACATACTGACACCTATTGAATATGTTGCTCATTCAACAACTTGTCAAGTCAATGCATATATCTTCAAGATCAGTCCCACAGCACAATCTCAGGCGCTAGAAATGTGAGGATATACTGCATTGCTATGTGGGAGGGGAGCCTGCTGGCACCAGAGAGAACTGCAGATTTAGCTTTTACCAAGAGATGAGTAAGTTAATTGTAGGCACTAATTTAGTTTTATTCCCTAAGATCTAAACATTTAACTAAAAAGTGACAGAGAGACAAATATTGCCACTAACAGATACCATGAAACTTTTTTTCCTTTTACATGATTCCACAATGCAGTATGACCTATTTCACTGTTCTGCAGACAGGTAACGCCAGCAGCCCTGAAGGACTGATATTCCAGTCTAAATTTTGGGTCCATGTAATAAATAATTTTGTGGAAGTGACATTGTGGCTTCCTTTTTCTGTTTGTAAACACATGTTGGTTTTCTGGCAAGAGGGGAGAAGTTTGCTTCTGCTTTATTTTCATATCTGTAAGTTTAATTAAAAAAAAAAATCCAGGCTACAGAAAAACATAAAGTCAGAAGAAATAAATTAGGAGATGAGTATTCACATTGTAAAGGGAATCTCCATAGGGTTTCATTAAATACTGAATGTCCCAGGTCACGGAATTTGGGATTTGATTTAAATGCAGTTTTGCAGGGACAGAGTTATGTGTGAGGTACACCCACATATTCATCTTAAGTCTCCTCCAAGGACAATCCAGCATCTTGTTCCATTCATAGGGCAAGGGAACAAATTGTACTTGTTAAAGAAGTCAATGGCTTTTTGGATCGCCCTCCTCACCTTTCTCAGGAGCCAAGGCTTTGAGAAATCCAAACAACAGAAAAAGACCCATTTGTGGGCATAGTCCTTCAACTACTGGCAGGCAACAAGGCTCTTTCTAAAACCAAGGTTTGCCTCACCTTGGTCCAGGGAAATGTGAGTCGAGGAGCAGTGTGTCTGAGATCTGGAGGCTGCGCAGGCCACAAATACGACATGTGGCAGACAAGGAAATTAAAAAAAAACAACAAACAGACGCCTAAATGGCTTCCTGTAGCTAAGCTATTTCTTCATCTCCGCACTGGGTACAAGGTGCGCAAGGGCCCCGTTCTTCACCTCTGAACACTGATGGCCATCAACAGCAGAGGGAACCCAACTGCTTGTCATGCAAAACCGAATAATAGTAATTGGTAAATCACCTTCTTCCTATAGAGCAAAAATGGGTGTTTGGAGAACTTAGTCCCATTATTCGGCAGTCAAGGAGATGCACAGTAAAAAAAAAGAAAGGAAAAAGCCCACATCTTGGCCTCCCTGGGTCATTGTCGGAGAAGGTGGCTTCACCGTTCAAACCAGCTGGCCAGGTTGCGTATGCTCTTGGGCCTGTCCCCAGCCATCTGCACGGCCTGGCAGGCCCGGCACCAAGGCTCGTCCCAGAAAGAGGTGATGTGCACGGCGTAGCTCCGGCGCCAGCTGAAGTAGCGGCGGTAGACCGCCGGGTTGCGGTCCAGGAAGAGCAGGTAGGCGGCCAGGGAAGCGGCACTAGGGAAGTCGTCCACGTGGATGAAGGCGCTGCGGGGCACGAAGCGCTCGTAGTTGGCACGGTCTGGGCCCAGCACCACCGGCACCGCCCCGGCGAGCAACGAGTTGCGCCAGAGCTTTTCCGTGATATAATCCAGGTGCTGCGAGTTCTCAAAAGCCAGGTAGAATTTGTAGCGGGCCACTGTGTGCAGGAGCCCGCTGTCAGGCACCGGCTGCCCTGGCCCGCCCCGGCCGAACACGTCCACGGATATGTGCTGGCTCAGCTGGTGGTAGTAGCGCACCCGGGCCTGGCGCTCGTCCCAGTGGCTCACCACCCAGGCCACCAGCCCGCGTTTCCGGGCCAGCGGTGGGGCCAGGCCTAATGGCTGGTCGCTGGGGCGGCTCCTGGGGTAGAGGTAGCCATAAGGCACGAAGACATCCGAGTCGGCCCGGTAGGAGAGCGTCCAGTTGAAGAGGTCACTTGCCAGGCTGTGCAGTCCCGGGGAGTAGGAGGGTGACTCAAAGTTCATCCACACCCAGCGTTGGCCCGGGGGTCTGGGGCTCGAGATCGCCAGGGCGTTCGCCGCCGCCGCCGCCGCTTCCTCCTCGTCGTTTAAAACGCGCAGCTCCAGCTCCTCGGCGATGCGCACCCGGGCACCCCAGGGCGGGGGCCAGTCGGGTGGTCCCCTCACGAGGTCGCGGTGGTGGAAGAGCACAGCCTGAGCCTCCCCATAGGCCGCGCGGTCGGTGAGCAGGCGGCAGCCGCTGAGGTTGAAGCGCAGCCGGCAGTCGGGGGGCTGCCTCGCGGCACCGCCGCGCCCCCCGAAGGGCTCCCACCACAGCAGCACGCCCACCGGCCGCGACGGCGCGGGGGATCCCCAGGGCAGCGGCGGCAGCTGCTCCCAGCAGGCGTAGGCGGCCAGCGCGGTGCACAGCAGGCCGGCAGCCGCCAGCGCCGAGGCGGTCCACGGCAGCCCCCGGCCCGAGCGCCGCCCGCGCCGCCGCCAGCCCGCCACCGAGCCCCACGGCGCCCCCATGGCGCGCGCAGGCAGAGCCGCCGCCGCCGCCGCCGCTCGCCGCGCGTCCGCAGGCGTGGAGGAACGGCACCGGCTTTCATGCTGCTGCTGCGGCTCCCGCCGTCGCTGCCACCCGCCGCAGGCCCGGGAGCGGGAGGGGGCGGTCTGGGAATCCAAAGGCCGCGGGCCGGCTCCCCTCCTCCTGAGTCCCGGGCGGGGCGCGCCGCCGGAGCGAGGTGAGCCGGCCAGGCGGCCCAGCCGGGCGCCGCCCGCCCCTCCCCTCCCCGATGCCCCCGGCCAGCTCGGCCCGGCCCGGGGCGTTTCGTGCTGCGTCCCCGCCCGCTCCCCACCCCAGCCGGTGCTCCCGGGCTCCCCGGCCGCGCCCCACAGGCGTCTCATCCGCTACTCAGGACCCCGACTCAGGGCTCCGGGGCATCTCCGCGCGCGCCCCGCGCCGGCTCTAGCTCGCGGTGGCCCGATCCTTCCCCTTCGCAGTGAAGGCCCAGTTCATCCCTGGGCGCGCGCAGGGGACGCGGGACCCTCCCGAAGCCGCTGCCGCGCGGGAGCAGGCGCAGGCACGGACGGAGGGCGGACCAGGGCCCCGGCAGAGCCGCCCCGCAGGACCGAGGATCCGAGTCCGCTTCCGGCCGCACGGCCCTGCTACCCGCCAGCGACGCCCGCCGGAGGGACGGAGTCCGAGAGGCAGCGGGAACGTGCGGGCAGGGGCGCGGCCACCACGTCGCTGGCCAGGACCCCGTGGCCCGCGGAGACCCGCCCGTTGTGGAATCATCCCACCGCGGCGTGGCCGACGGAGGTTGTGCATTGTGTGAGAAACTAAGTTTTCGGTGTGAGTAGTCGTGAGAACATTCCCTTTGCCTACTGCCCCAGCAGAGGCTAGAGAAGAACAAAGTGTTTTCTGAGCAATGCTAACTCACACATCCTTTCCTTTGCCCCCTGCGGAGTATTTCTGACTGCTGCCCGGTGGCATTCCTTGTACTAAGGCGCCTAGGACTCGTAAACCAAAGATAAAGATGTGGTGCCCGAGGCCCTTGTCTTCAAGGAATTTACTGCCTATTTAGTGAGATTAATGAACATCACTATTAATTTTACAGTCTTACCAAGCACTTAAGAAACAATTTCTGCACTCGTGCAGGCTATGCAAAATACTCTGGGCTAGAAAATGATGACTAAGATAAATATCATAGCACCCAAGATTAGGGTATAGAGACTGAGTATCACACTGGCCTCTTCAGGTTTATCAATGAGACAACACTCTAAGCATCCACATCTACAGTCACTTGAGAAGTTTTTTACCTCCAGCTTGATTTTGAATTTCTAGGTTTGCTGTTCATGTGTGATATTCAACTTTTTTTTTTTTTTCAGCAGAGTTATAAATAGGCTGAGAAGTGGGAGGCTGCTGACCTAAGGAGAGGAGGCAGTTTTGAGAGATTTTTTAGTAGATCACAGCTGTGCATGGGTGAAGTCCCAGGCTAGTGTGATATAAGTTACAGGGTGTTAGGGGAGATATAGACATTGCTGGGAAGAGGGCCAATCTGCCAAGTGTTTTATATGTTATACTTACAGGAAATAAACTTGGGTGCGCCATTTGGATTTATTGTTAAGAATGTTTTCATCAAAAATCACGTACAGGGTGTAAAAACTTCTATAAAAGTGGTTTCAGGTAGCACTGCCTGCTGGCCCATGGCCTCAGCCTGAGAGCTGATGGAGAGCATTAAGTGGTCTGGTTAGGCTCATCAACGTGGTGACATTTCCTTCTACACACTAAAGCCTTTTATAATGTTTCTTGGGTTTTTTTTCAATTTGAAAAATAGAAATAGAAATTTAAATGTTTTATTTTAAAAATTTGAAATGAGAAATGTCAGTGATTTTCCACCGTGATTTTTAATTAAAAGAAAAAGCTATAAATGCACAAGTAACTTGTTTCAGCCACATAAAGGGAAAAATGTATTGGCTTTTCTTTGTGTACAGTTGAAAAATCTATACATTTATGCACATTCCTCTTCCACTTCAGTTAAATAAGGCATCATAGTGAGAACTACAAATAAAATTGTAAGCCCCCCAGCCAACTGAATGGACCCTTTTTTGGCTAAGGGGACCCCAGAAAAACCTTAAAAACTGAGTTTCTGGCCTAGATGGTGCAGGAGGTCAGAGCATGACCCTTTCCCTTTGTGGTTTAGACACAACCCTGACCAGCATTGGTGTTAAAATAGAGATCATAAGACTGACGGAATGGACTCTTGCGACAATAAGATACCAAATTAGGCCAGGCGTGGTGGCTCATGCCTGTAATCCTAGCACTCTGGAAGGCCGAGGCGAGCGGATTGCTCGAGGTCAGGAGTTCGGAACCAGCCTTAGCGAGACCCCGTCTCTACTAAAAAAATAGAAATAGCTTTAGCATTAATTCCTGTTCCACCTCCCTCTTCCTCAAAGTGTCTGCCTTTCAGTCTCTGCCAGAGGCTGTGCTTCCCAGCCTGTCAGGATGGCCACTTTGCAAGCTGTAACCTTTTGTAAGAAATAGTCTTCTTTCCAAATTCATAAAGTGTGTGATTTCTAAGTTGGCAATAGATAGAGCCTAACATTGTGTCTCACACATGGTAGGTAGACATTTGGTGTTCACTGGCCTGTTTACTTCCTTTCCTCACTCCCATTTTCCCTTAAGCCTCTAGATGTTCCAATGAAACCAACTTTTTGTGTGAAGAATGGCTGAGCTCTTGCGAATATAAATTTTCATTTTGTCCACTTACCTTGGTAGGGTTCAGGACCACAAGCTGCTCCTACATTGGTCTTATCTTGGAGTGGGGGAGAGGACACTAGGCAGGAGGGTGTGGCTGGGTCAGTGGAAACCAGTCATGACTTCTCCACAAACTACTGGTCGAGGGTCATGCATACTGATTTATTCACAGGACAATGGATTGTTCTTATTTTAAAAGAGCCAAGATGGAGACAAGGGAGGGGGAGGAAAGAAGTTATGGAACAATAATAAAGCCAGGTGTTCTCACTTATTCATTTAGCAAATTGGGAAACATGAAAAACGACGTTTCTACCCTCACAAATCTATGAGAGAAACAGATTGTGGGGGAGGCAGGCACCATGGAAGGCTTTGAGAAGGTGGCTCCTGGAACAATTAGGAATCATTCAAATGGAGGGCTGAGGGCTGAGATGCTAGTCCAAACAGAAAGAGCGGCACTGCAAAGGCCAGGCAGGGAGGACAGGGACAGTAGATTAAGAATAGTTAGTGTTTAGTTTGGCGAAGGAGGGATTTTGTTTATCCTGAAGATTGTAGAGAGTCCTTGGGAGGTTTTAGCAAAGCAAGGGATCAATATAATGAGATTCATATTTTTTAAATGAATTATTTTTATCGTATATAGGGTGAGGATATGGACAGGGGCATGAGAAGGGCTTCTGGTATACTGGCCATATTTATTGTAGGCACTGGTCGATGGGTGTGTTTGGTTAAGGAAATTCATCAAGCTGTGTGTTTACATATGCACTTTTATATGTACTTTATGCGTACTTTGTATGTATGTTTACATATGTACTTTTGTATGTACTTTATATGTATGTTTACATGTGTACTTTTGTATGTACTTTATATGTATATTTACATATGTACTTTTATGTATGTGTTATTTATAAGGCCAACCCTTTCCTCCAGGAAACCTTTCTAGGTACCCACAAACATACATCCAGGGTAGTTTACACAGCCCTCCTGTGTGCTCCCATATATACGTCTTACAGAACATCATGAGGCATCCAGGGATCATGACTGTTTTATTCACAACTCCATCCTGAGAACCTAGCACAGAACCAGGCATCTAGCAGTGTTCATCCTCTCAGTGAATACTCACTGAATGAATGCTCTTATTGTATTACCAAATTATCTCTCTGTGTCTCTGTTCTCTGTTAGAAAGTGGGATGGTAGCAAGGGATCGTGGCTATGTGAATGGCTTTCTGTGACCTTGAGATACCTTTTAAGTTTTAAGTGGCAATTGTTGTATTATTCAGAACACTGGTGCCAAGTGCCGGAATTGCTGTCAAATTACACTGCTCCCATTGGCCCATCCTGGACCAAGTGCTCATTCTTGAAGCAATCACTGTGGTCAGGAGATATGGACTCTGTAGACCCTCCTCTGAAGCTAGAATCAGGCCCATCTAAACCTTCTGGAATAACAATGGGGTGGGAGGGTAGTTTCCCAAAGAAAAAAATGAGGTATTGTTACCCAAAGATGAGGGAAGGGATGCTGGGCAGGGAAAATCATATCTACTACCCATATGTAAGGAATTATTACTGTACTTAAAATGAAAAGGCTGGACTAAATGAACTCCAAATCACCTTAGAACTTTAAACATTCTCTGATTCTTTTTAATTTGGTAATAAATGAGTGATTGATTTCTTATGCATTTAAAGGCCTCTCAGTTTCCACAAAATATTGCACAGGAAGAATGGGCTTTCGGTTGCAAGCATGAAAACAAGGTCAGGTATAGAGAAGAGTCTTTGGACCCTTGAGGGTTGCTAAGGTAGGGTAGAAGAAAGCTCCATAATTCAAGGCTCAATTTATCAAGGTGAATGAGCAACCAACTCACAACATACCAGAAGAGACCTATTTGGTTCCAAACTTTTATATGGGACAGAATTCTGTAGGAGCAAAAACCAGGCCAACTGTGGTTCCTAACGTTCTAACTCATTCTTTATTCTTTCCCAAGGAAATAGTTGATTTGATAGTAAGACCACCGAAGTTCATTTTAAGCCTCCCCTAGTGCTACTTACCAGAGAGAGCTTTGAGATTTCCTATGAAAGTCCTGGAATACATTCTGACTGTCTAGGTTTCCAGGCAGAACCAACCTCTGTCAGCATGAGCTCCTTGAGAACCAGGCTGTCCTCGAATGAGTTGTTTGGAACTGAGATTTTTGTGACTGAACATTGATCTGCCAAGTATGCTTTAAAATGTTTTCCTTGAAGAGAGAAAAAGGGGTCAAGGAGCAGGTGTGGTTGGATTGGCTAATCCATGTGCAAATAGGTGGAGATTGTTTCCTTTGTCAGGTACAAATTTTTAACTGTGTGTAATGGGACAGATGAGTATGGAAAGGACTGTTGGTTAAAGATTAACAATTGTACTAAATCCTTGATAGAAAAATAAAACCTAACTCAAATTTATAAGCACTTTTCTTTTTATCCAAGTGCAAAAATTTACTGGCCATAAAAGAAATCATCATAGAAAGTCAATATGGGAAATTATCATATTTACTTTAGCATTTTATTCTTTATGCACTTAGGTTCTTCCTGGACATTTACTTGACTAAACAGGTAATGCAAGAATTTTTTTTTTTTTTTTGAGACAGTGTCTCACTCTGTTGCCCATGCTAGAGTGCCATGGCATCAGCCTAGCTCACAGCATCCTCAAACTCCTGGGCTCAACTGATCCTCCTGCCTCAGCCTCCCGAGTAGCTGAGACTACAGGCACGTGCCACCATGCCCAGCTAATTTTTTCTATATATGTTTTTAGTTGTCCAATTAATTTCTTTCTATTTTTAGTAGAGACGAGGTCTCACTCTTGCTCAGGCTGGTTTCGAACTCCTGACCTTGAGTAATCCGCCTGCCTCGGCCTCCTAGAGTGCTAGGATTATAGGCGTGAGCCACCACACCTGGCCCATTGCAAGAATTTTGGATGTTCAGGAAAATGCATATAGTGAAACTTTCTGGTTAAAGTCAGAAGTACAATCATCCTTCCATATCTATGGTGTTCCAGGACTCCCCACAGATACCAAAATCCACAGTCGTTTAAGTCTCTTATATAAAATGGCATAGTATTTGCATATAACCTATGTACAACCTCCAGTATACTTAAATCATCACTATAAGTATTACTTATAATACTTAATACAATATAAATGCTATGTAAATGGTCGTTATACTGTATCATTTAGAGCAGTCTTCCCCAACTTTTTTGGCATCAGAAACCAGTTTCATGGAAGACAGTTTTTCCATGGACTGAGGATGGGGGTGCGGTGTTGTGGGGAGCAGGGAGGTGGTATGGAGCTCAGGTGGTGATATATGGCCTGTTTCCTAACAGGCCATGGACCTATACTGGGCCATGGCCTGGGGATTGGGGATCACAGGTTTAGGGGATAATGACAAGAAAAGAAAGTCTGTACGTGTTCAGTGTAGATGCAACCATCTATTTTTTCTAATATTTTTGATATGTGGTTGGTTGGATCCACAGTTACAGAACCCACAGATAACAGAGGGCCAACTGTATTTGCACGATATTTTAAATATTTTATCTCTGTATTCTTCTTATTAAACTACTCTTTCTTAAAATAGAGATTATTTTCAGTCACATGTAAAAGTTATGGAATATAGGGCTTACAGAAGATAAAATTATTTTGACATTGAGATAAGCACATTAATATCATGTAGTGGAATGCCAGGCACATGCCTGATGAATATTTAATAAATATTTATAAAATAAATTAGTAGGTGAATGAACGAATGAACATCACTGTTAATTTTACATTTCATGAGACGCTAATGAAATAATTCAATTTCTGCACTTACAAAGATTATGCAAAAGACTGAACTATATAATAATGACTAAGATAAATATTATAAAACCCAAGTGTTGGGTAAAAATGATAAATACCACACTGGCCTCCACAAATCTAATTCAGGTTCACCAGCACTATTCCACCACCCCAAGTCTACTTAGTTTTCAGTCAAATGAGGTAGCAGAAATCCTGTACGATTTCAGAAACTCAAACATATGTGGTCTGGGCTTACCATGGTAGCTGCCCCTCATCAGTACTTCTGCATGGCTACACCCTGACTCAAGGCAACCAGACCCTCACTCAGACAGACAGCCCAACTCTCTGCCAATGAAGGAAGGAATGCTGACTACCCTCCTTCTTCACCTGTCTAACCCCATTTCTCACACAGACCCAGGGCATGCTTCAGGAAAGGAGATGGAAAGAAGGTGTGTTTTCCCCACAGGCCAAGTAATTCTGCCTTGACCAGATCAAGCAGCTGATCAGCACAGAACAGTGAGTCTAACTGGGTCCTTTGCACTCATTCCTGTGATTCTTGCTCTAAAAGGGACTTGGGGCACTTGCAATATTATGAAATACTTGTTGGGTCAAAGTGAACAAAATTAGGGACATATAGATGATTTTTGACAAGTGTGGAAAATGGAAGGGTAAATGCATCTTGCTTATATGACAAGCGAAAAAAATTCTTGAAGTAGACCAGCCAAATTTTATAGTTCCAGGTCAAACTTTCTATAGCCAAATAAACCACAGTCCAGAAGTCTTGCATCATGTAAGAAAGTCAAATCACATTAATGATGCTGGCTGTAAGATTATTTTTAACCACTCCAAAGAGAATCTTTGGTCTGTATTTAATCTGAGCAATGGTTAGTGCAATGCAACAAACTTTTGGTCTTGGAGAAGAAACAGAGAGACAGAGAGACAGACAGAGAGATGAATAAATACTGCCCCAGCTGTCTATCTGCATTGCAGGAATTTCTGTCTTTGCAGCACCACTGGGCACTGCATAAAAAGAAAGTCTCTTTCTTGCGTGAGCTCACCTTTCAAACACCTATTTTCCTGGATCATCCAAAGCAGCAACTCGTCAATGAAAGACGAAGATGCAGTCTGACCACCCATTTGCAGAGCCCACTGTTCGTCATTTCCACCATTGAATGGCTGTTTCGCCTCTTTGGCTACCTCGAAGCACCAAAGCTACCATGAAGCTTTCCTGGGCCCCATTTCCCAATTTATAGTTTGAGAAATATTGCTGAGTATTTTTAATAGATTTTGATATGATGACTCCAGGATCTGCTGAGTTCCCTTAAAAGATGAAATATTTAGTTTTTCTTTACTTTTATGTAACACGGCATGACTCCTTTGCCATTATCAGGATTGTAGTGCTATTTCTCAAGTGTTTCCAGGCAATACAGGACTGAGAATTGTTCTCTGCTGATATTTGCAGAGCTGTATAAGTGTCAGATTGTGTTTGGATTTACAAACCTTCAAAAGCTGTAACTCCATTCAGTAACATTTATTGAATGACAATTACGTGCCAGGAACATGGGTGTAATTGCACAAATAGACAAAAATCTTTGCCTTTGTGGGACCTGCTAGCTGTCACACTTAACCCACCCATTTGTATTATAGCTTCTTAGTTTTTTCTTTTTTTTTTTTTTTAACTAAAAGAGTCCAAAGGTTGATGTCAGAAGCTGTGAATGTGTTTGGCCTTCAGAAACCCTGCCCACTTGTTCTTCGCAGCAACATTTCCTTGATTGCCTTGTCACTTTGTTCTGTGTCACTTCTGTATTGATCAAGTGTCATTGTCAGAATAGAAAATTCATTTAGACATATACCTTTGCCACTTTCTTGTCTCCATTTACCACTTGTTAGGCTAAGTTTGCCAGATCATCAAAAATGTTTTTCAACTTAAAGAGAACCAAGTTTCCACTGGAGCAAGGGAGGAGACTTGAGTCCCTCCACATAGTAGTTTCCACTCTCTCTCCTTTAGTTATAGAGATGAGATGTGGAATTACAAATTAGAAGGCCACTATTTAGCCCACAAACATGTGCTCCAAGAACTGTAATTACGCCAGATAAAACTGAAAGCAGCTGTATCAATAAGGATTCTTTTGCTTGCAAAATATAGCTTGCATAGAGAAAACCACCAGTCCATCAGCTCTGCTCATGCACATACAGTTTTAATCAGCATTTTAGTCCCTTGCCTTTTTTTTTTCAATTTTATTGTGGTAAGAACAGTTAACATGAGCTCTATCCTCATAACAGATTTGTAAGTGTACAATAAAGTATTGTTACCTGTAGACACAATGTTCAGCAGATGTCTAGAACTTATTCACCTTGCATAACTGAGATTTTATACTCATTGACTAGCAACGGCCCCGGTCTCCCTATCCCCAGCCCCTGGCCACCACCATTCTACTCTCTGTTTCTATGTATTTGACTACCTTAGATTCCTAATGTAAGTGGAGTCATGAGGTATTTGTCCTTCTGTGACTGGCTTATTTCACTTAGCATAATGTCCTCCAAGTTCATACATGTTAACCTCCAGCCCCCTGTTCCCTCCGTGCATGTGTGTGCGTGTGTGCTTTGACAGGAGTATAAATCTGGCTCAAACATTCTGGGAACGAAGGGAGGTGGAGTTCTTAAAATGGACAGTGTTGACTGCAAACTTGATCACGTTATTTTCATCCAAAGTGCGTCTGGTTTATTTCTTCCAGAGTGTAAACTTGAAGATTTTTATCCAGATGAGGGAGAGAATCATCTAGGCTATGAGGAAAATCTAAGGGGTGTTCTATTTGTTGTATCAGAAGAGGTGGAAATAATCCTTAAAATGCCAAGTTTAGGAACATTGGATACTAAATGAATGCCCATCAATAAGGACATGGTTAAATAAAGTGCGGTAAAGCCATATCATGACATATTACATAACCTATAAAATCATGATTTAGACAAGCATATATTACATAGGGAAAAATTGTCATAATGTATGGCTAAATGAAAAAGCATAGGCTATAAAATATGTGTAGTAAGGGAATCAAGATGGTGAACGAGAAACACCACCAGACAGAGTGTCTCTGCAGAAAAGACAGATTCTAGTAGAAATTAGAAGAAAGAAGCAAGAATACTAGCATACAGCAGATGAGGGTCGGAAGGAGGGGTACCTGAGACCACGGGAGACTCCACGGGAGGAGGTTGCAGAGGAGAACTGGAAGCTGAGACCGCCAGAGCAGCCCGGAGACCAGCGGGAAGGGTAGGTTGATGGGTCAACTTTCCCCTCCCCTGCATCTGGAACTGCTGGTGGGCTCCCCAGTGGGTGGGAAGACCTGTGGACACCAGCCCAGAGACAGCCACCGCCAGTGAGCAGTAAGCCAGTAGCAGATGCAGCACCAGGCTCCCAAATCCCTCAGGGCACCTCCGTGTGCACAGACCCGAGCCGCGCAGCAGGCGCCATATTGCCTCATTCTCCCCTCCGCCGACCCTATCCGTGGCTGCCCAGAGAGACAATACAGCCACCAGCCGGAGGCACCTCCAGGGAACGGGACCTTCCCTTTTGGGGCCCTACAGCTGACTAAGGGGAACTCAGACTGTGAGCTCCCTACCCGCCAGCCCTACCAGGTGCTGCTGGCACGGTGATCCCAGGAGAACGGTGCAGACCCTGAGGCTGAGAGACATAGACCCAGCTTGGGCTCCCTGTGGGTGAATTGGAACTGGCACTCCTCTCCCTGGTGGGGATATAGTTTGAACTCTGAGGTCAGACCTGCAGACCAGATCCCGTGCACCGAGGTCTCGCATTGCCTGGGGCACAGAAGGGATATACGTGAACAGCCTACTGAGGTGTGTGTGCCTTCAGGGGCAGATCAACATCCTAGAGGGCAACCCTCCTCCCAAAGGGAGGCCGTGAGCCCAGCCCAGGTGGTTTTCCTGCACAGGGAACCTCTCCGCCGGCATCACAGTCAGGGGAGGCCTGGTGGCGTGAGGTCTGGTCTGCTGGCAGAGGCCCAGAAGTAGCTGCGGATTTGGGGAGGGTGGAAAGAAGCAAGGCCCACTCCAGACTGTGGGTCTCAGACAGCCCCACCCCATATGTAGACTTTCTGACCAAGCGGGGCCATTCCAGCCCCACCCTGACAGCTTTTCCTGGAAGCAGAGAACAGAACTTTGACCCCTGCTAACGACCTTGGTGGTGCCTGAGGGCAGGCTTATCTAACCCAGCTCCACTCAGACTCTCTCCTAGACCAGCCCTCACTGAGGGGGAGAAAAGGACACACCTGGAAGTCCCAGGGCCCCACCGACCACCTGAGGCACTAGAATGCCTCTCTACAGGAACAAGAGCTTGTTACAGAACACAAAAACAACAGCATAGCCTGTTCCTCCAAGCAAGTGCCACCTACTGACAGGGAGGACATCCTGCACACCCTTTTCATGGCACCTACTGACTCATTATACAGGGAGTGGTCAAATCTCACCCACAGATACCACCTACCGGCTCAGAAACTAAACAAGGCGTGTGAATACCCAAATGAAAACCTAAAGGAAAGAAACAAGAACTGATCGACATGGGAATAAATCAGTGAAGGAACTCCGGAAATATGAAGAACCAAACGGAAAACACCCCCCCAAAGAGGAGCACCAGCCCCTTAGAAACAGACACCAACCAAAATCAGGCAACCAAAATGACAGACGAGGAATTTCGAATGTGGATCATAAGAAAATTCAACGACCTGCAAGAACAACTCAATAACCAACACAAAGAAACCACAAAAAGCCTCCAGGACCTGGAAAAAAAGTTCACTAAAGAAATTGACACAATAAAGAAAAGTTTAACCGAACTCCTGGAAATGAAGAATCAATTCAGGGAACTACAAAATACAGTGGAAAGTCTCAAGAACAGGGTAGATCAAACAGAAGAAAGAATCTCAGAGATTGAAGATAACACCCTCCAATAAAATAAATCAGTCACAGAGATAAAGCAGAGAAACAAGAGAAAAGAGCAAAGCCTACAAGAGATGTGGGATTATGTGAAGAAACCTGATGTGAGAGTCATAGGGTTACCAGAAGGGGAAGAAGACGACACTCAAGGGTTGGACAAGCTATTTGAAGATATAATAGAGGAAAATTTCCCAGGCCTTGCTAAAAATCTCGATATATAAGTTCAAGAAGCTCAGAGGACCCCTGGGAGATTCAATGCAAACAGGAAGACGTCACGACATGCAGTCATCAGACTGACCAAAATATCAACTAAAGAGGCCCTTCTAAGAACTGTGAGACGAAAGAAGCAAGTAACATACAAGGGAAAGCCAATTCGAATAACACCAGACTTCTCTACTGAGACTTTACAAGCAAGGAGAGACTGGGGCCCCATTTTCACTCTTCTGAAACAAAACAATGCCCAGCCTAGAATCTTATTCCCTGAAAAACTAAGCTTCATATATGAAGGAGAAATAAAGACATTCTCAGATAAGCAAAATCTCAGAGAATTCAACAAGACAAGACCAGCCCTACAAGAAGTACTCAAAACAGTGTTACGCACGGAACACCATAATAAAAACTTACGAATATAAAAACAACCAAAACCCAAAGATTAAAGGCCAGATACTACAATGGCTCAAGAGAGAAATCAAAGCAACAACATCCAACCCAACAGAATGAGCAGTAATCTACCTTACCTATCAGTTCTCTCAATAAATGTGAATGGCTTAAACTCTCCACTCAAGAGACATAGGCTGGCTGAATGGGTAAGAAAATACAGGCCAAGTATATGCTGTCTTCAGGAAACACATCTAACCTGCAAGGATGCATATAAACTAAAAGTAAAAGGGTGGAGATCAGTATTCCAAGCAAGTGGAAGCCAAAAGAAGGCTGGCGTGGCAGTTCTAATTTCAGACAATTTAGTTTTTAAACCAACAAAAGTAGTGAAAGACAAAGAGGGTCATTATATAATGGTGAAGGGCACAGTTCAACAAGAAGAGATAACAATTTTAAATATATATGCACCCAACTTAGGTGCACCCAGATTCATAAAGCAAACCTTACTGG